>APFE030166859.1:153500-173942 GCA_000404065.3 Pinus taeda | reverse complement strand
TCACTGAACCTGCGTACAGATCTATAAAGGATAATTCACTCTTCCAATCATTCAGACATTAGTTAACCCATATTACCAAATTTATAGATCAAGCATGTGCCACATATAACAGATCAAAATCATTCAAAGATACTATTATTCAAGCCTTAAGATTTTGACCCTTCAATAGAACTTATCCTTCTCCTTGCGCTTAGGTTCCTCCTTCATTCAGATCCAGATCTGCACCATAACCCAATCCCCAGTATTCCAAATCTAGCACTTTCTCATATATTCAATTCATTCAGACTCTACTTGCCAAATGATCTCCTTCCTCTTTTATAGTCTTAGGCCTTTCACAATATCACGGTCCTAAACCATAACAAATCAATACCATGGACTCAATACTTGGGATCAACACTTCTGACGAGATACCATGGCCCAAAAACCATAGGTACAAATACCAAGGACTAAATACCACGTACCGAAAATAAGTTCTCCCACATCTACGCGTTTTTTCTTGCGTGAAAGTGCATGTATAGGCATACGCGACTTCGGAACGTCTAACTGGCGTGTATACGCGGCTTCGTCAAGGTGAACCTGCGTATATATGTTTTTCTTCTTTTTGAGTGCCTGAACTATGATCTGTCACCAGAGTGAGTTGCCATCAAGGACAACACCTATACCATAGCGCCAAACCTGTGCCATAATGCCAACAGCCTCAAGGCACTTCACTAGTTACAAGGAAGCTCTCTCTAATCTGATAGAGAATGAGACCAACTGGGAGATTATTCTTGGAGACAACTCCACCTATCTCGTAAATGGTGTAGGGAATGTTACTCTTCAATTAAATTAGGGTAACACAATTCATTTGCAAGAAGTCCTATATGTAATTGATCTCAAGAAGAACTTGGTGTCCATTTCGACAATGGAAGACAAAGGCTACAAGGTGGCCTTCATCGATGGCAAGGTACGTATGTGGAAAAAGAATTTTAAATATGCTTTCACTCTTGGGTTTCGAGTCTCTTTATATCAAGTTGGAGGAAGTCCGTTGGGAGTCATGTCTTGCAACACAACTCTTCAGTCTGAACTATGGCACCGAAGGTTTGCCCACCTTCATTATAAAGCTCTACCTGATGTGAGACAAATGGTGACTGGGATGCTCGAGTTTAAAGTAGAGCAAGAAGGTGTATGTCCAGGGTGTGCCAAAGGAAAACTCAAAAGGGGACTATTCCCCTCAAGCCATAGCAAGACCCCCGACATTTTGCAGTTGGTTCACTCCGACATATCTAGTATGATGCCTATGAACTCTTTGGGAGGATATTTATATTATCTCACTTTTACAGATGATTATTCTCGCAAGACTTGGATATACTTCTTGAAAAAGAAGGATGAAGTGTGCTCCTAGTTTCGTCACTTCCAAGCCTTGATTGAGAATCAAACTGAGAAGAGGATCAAGATCTTAAGCACTGATAATGGGACTGAGTATGAATCCAATGAGTTCCATGACTTTTGCAAGGAAGCTGGCATTAAGAGGGAGACCACAACACCATACACTCTTGTGCAGAATGGTGTGGAGGAAAGGAAGAACTGTACGATTTTGGAAGTTGTTCATTCCATGCTCCATGATCAAAGACTTTCGAAGTTTCTATGGGCTGAAGCTGCGAATATCGCTGTATATGTTCAAAACCGATGCCCTCATCAAGCATTGGATTCCAAGACTCCCGAAGAGATGTTCACTGGTAAGAAACTTGATGTCTCTCATTGTAGAATTTTTGGAAGTCCTATATATTTTCATGTGCCGAAAGAGAAAAGAAACAAATTGGGTGCATCTGGAAAGAAGGGAATCTTCGTGAGCTATAGTGAAACTTCTAAGGGCTATAGAATCTATGTGGCTGGTCAAAGGGAAGTCGAGATAAGTCATGATGTCACCTTTGATGAAGATATGGCTCTTAGCAAGGTTGAAAATCTTCCTATTATGAGAAAAGATAAAGAAGCTGACACCAGGAAGTTGGATGAGAAGGAAGATGAGACGATGCCCGATGTGGAAGAACCTATGGATCCTATTGATCCCCCTTCACAAGAGCCTTCCTTTTCTAGGAAGAGGCCCTCATGGCTTAGGGGGACACTTGATGATGCCAAAGGACATATTGCACCCAGAGGGACTTTCCGTGAAAGTAAGAAGCCGACCAGGTTTCAGGGATACTTGACCATTATGAGCAACATTATTCAATATGAGGCTTCATCGTTCGAAGAACCCATGAAGCATCAAGTGTGGAAGGATGCTATGAATGAGGAATATGAGTCCATCATGAAGAACGATGTCTGGGACGTGTGGTCCCCAGACCCCATAACAAAACAATTGTCACCTCGAAGTGGCTTTACAAAATAAAACATGGATCTATGGGAGTGCTGAAAAGTATAAGGCTCGCATTGTCACTTGTGGCTTCTCTCAAAAGGAAGGTATAATATGACGAGATATTTGCACCTGTTTCCCGATACACTACCATCCGCTCGATCATAGTCCTTGGTGCTTTGCAAGGATGGAACCTACATCAGATGGATGTCAAGACTGCGTTCTTACATGGTTCGATTAAAGAGGAAGCATATGTGGAACAACCCGAGGGGTTTGAGATTTATAATCAGGAATCTCATGTATGCAGGTTGAAGAAATCCCTCTATGGGCTAAAGCAAGCACCTCGAGCTTAGTATGAGAGGATCGATAGCTACTTGTGAAGCTGGGATTCACTAGGAGTGAAGCCGATCCAAACCTTTACTTTAAGGTTGAGGATGATAAGCCTCTCATACTGGTGCTGTATGTTGATGACCTCTTTTTGACAGGTGCAGACCCTCTCATTCGTAAATGTAAGAGGGAGTTGGCTTCCGAATTTGAGATGAAGGACCTAAGACTGATGCACTATTTCCTAGGATTGGAGGTCTGGCAAAATCCAGGAGAGATTTTCCTATCTCAAGGAAAATACGTGGTGAAGATATTGGAGAGATTCGATATGATGGACTGCAAGACTGTGACTACCCCAATTGAGCTTAACTTCAAGAAGTTATGCAGTAGTGCTGCCAGATATGCTTTGGGAAATGCTTTTGAGTATCGTCAACTCATAAGAGCATTGATGTTCTTAGTGAACTCCCATTCGGATATATGTTTTGTAATCAACACGTTGAGCCAATATATGGTTGAGCCTCATCACTCACATTGGATTGGTGCCAAGAGTCTTCTGAGATATCTTTGGGGCACAATCACTCATGGGTTGAGATACACTGCCGAGGATGTGAGGCTATATGGATATACCGATGCTGACTGGGTAGGTAGTGTGGAGGATCGCAAGAGCACTTTCGGTTTTGTTTCTCTTTGGGTTCTGCCTTGATACCCTGGATGAGCAGGAAGTAGAAGTCGGTGGATATTAGCACCGCTGAGGCAGAGTACATTGCTGCGAGTATGGCCTTCTGTGAGGCTGTTTGGTTGAGGAAGCTCTTCAGTGAGCTATTTGGACATACATTGGATACTACCGTGATCCTTTGCGACAACCAGAGTGGGATTTGTTTATCCGAGAATCTTGTATTGCATGATTGCTCCAAGCATATCGATATTAGGTACCACTTTATCTGGGATATGGTACATCGAGGAGCAATAAGGCTCCATCATATTGGTACATATGAGCAGGTCGTCGACATTCTAATGAAGCCCCTGGGAAAAGTCAAATTCTTGACTTTCCGAGAATGACTAGGAGTCATTGAGAGACCATCTTATGAGGGTCCTATATGTTGCATGCATTGAGCTTTGGGAGCTTCGGGGGGCTTGGGGTACTTCTTGGAGCAATGAGCGACCATAGGGAAACTCAACCTCCCCTAGTGGTGCACTTTGTACAGGGTGAATGGTTCAACCTTCCCCTGTGATACCCCGTGGCGACTTGTAGGCAGGATGAGTAATTAATCCTTCTCCTACCAAGGCATCCTACCCATGCAGTCTGGGACTCATGAGAAGTACCTCTCATTTGGCCAATGGGTAGGGAAATGAGGATAGGGACCATAGTAGTACCGATAGACACATCGTGTATCTATTGTACTCCCTATGCTAGGATGACCGACATTGATTTGGGATCAATTGGAACTGACTTCGGGTCGGTAAGAGTGATATAGCTCACTCTCTCTTGGAACTAATCTGGGATCAGTAAGAGTGGTATGACACACTCTCTGGAACTAACTTCGGGTCAGTAGAGGATGGTATGATACATCCTCAATCATTTCTTCTTCTTCATAGTTCAGCAAAGCAGAGCCGAGCAATGCAGGGCAGTGCATTTGATGGCAGAGATAGTACCGGCTGACAGATGGATTAGCATATGGAGTTCTCCCTAGTTGAGAGGGAGTGTTAAAATTGGCAAGTAGGGCCAAACTCCATGTGGGTCATCTTATTTATGGCAGCTGATATTTTTCTTGGGTTCCTCTAGTCGAGAGGTGTAGGATTGATCTAAAGATCATCTGATTCTGACATGTATTTATGGAGATATGAATTTATTTGTAAATACTTAACAATTTGTCAAGGTCGGTCAGCAAGATAAAGTGTGTGGCACACCCCCAACTTAAAATCAACAATTCATATAAAGGGAAGATACCTTGTGGCATTATTTCACATCATCTCAACACACATCTTCTCTCTCCTAATATTATCGGGAAGGTGAACCACTCACCCTACACACATGGCAACCATCATGGGGTATGACAGGGGAAGGTGAACCACTCACCCTATACACAACGCACCAATAGGGGAAGGTGAACCACTCACCTTTTGGTTTCTCATAGCTCCAAGAAGTACCCCAAGGCCCTAGGAGCTCCTAAAGCTCAATGTCCAACTCAAGCGGGACCCTCATGGGAGGGTATTTCCACAACTCCAAGTCTCTCTCAGAAGGCTAAGAATTTGACCTTCCCTGAGGGCTTTGTGAAGATGTTTGCAACCTGCTCATCAGTCCTGATGTGTTGGAGCCTTATTGCTCCCCATTGTATCATATCCCGGAAAAAGTGGTACTTGATATCAATGTACTTGGACCGGTCGTGAACATGGGATTCTTTGAAAAGCGAAGCCCACTCTAGTTGTCGTAGAAGATCACAATGGAATCCAGCACGTGCTCAAATAACTCACTAAAGAGCTTCCTCAACCAAACAACTTCAGAATAGGCCATAGTAGTTGCAATGTATTCGACCTCGACGATGCTTAAAGCAACTGATTTTTGCTTCCTACTCATCCACGAAATCGAAGAAAGCTCCAGTGAGAAGCAACATCCTGATGTGCTCTTTCAATCCACCACACTGCCACCCCAGTCAACATTAGAATATCCATGTAGCCTCAAATTCCCAGCAGTGTATCTCAGTTCATTGTTGATTGTGCCACGAAGAAATCTTAGGAGATTCTTAACAGCAATCCAATGTATGTGATTAGGCTTGACCATAAATTGAATCAATGTATTCACATTGAAGTATATGTCCAGACGAGAGTTTACCAAGAACATTAGGGCCCCCACAAGTTGTCTACATTCAAAAAGGTTTGCCAATGCGAGCCTAGCAACACTACAACATAACTTCTTAAAGTTGAGTTCCATCAGAGTAAACACAAACTTGCAATCCACCATCCCACGTCTCTCGAGCAACTTCACAATACATTTTCCTTGAGAAAGGAAAATCTCATCTAGCTTTTGCCAGATCTCCAGGCCTAGGAAGTAGTGCATTAGTTTTAGGGTCCAACCCTAACCCATTTATTTATGTAATAAACCCAATAGGGTTGAGTCATAGTCATAGTTAGTTAAAGAATCAATAAATCCCATATTAATAATTGTAAGTGGTTGACCCACATTTAAGAAAGGGACCACAGTTAGTTGCAAACAGGCCATAATTAATAAATAAAGTGGTAAACCCATGTTGTGCAAAGGATCACTAGTCGTTAGGTTGCTGGAGGTCATTTAGCTATAAACAGTCATACTTAGAAGGGAAAGATCATCGAGTCTTATTTTGTAATCAAGCTCTACTCTACTAGAGGTTGCCCCCTCGAAGAGGCAAGTGAACATTGCATTTATCTCTGAATAGTAAAATACTTGTTGTTTTTCTCATTTATTTCTATGTTCTGGGTTGTATTTCTTCGCATATTTGGTATTTCGAAAATTTTTGTAGTTCAAGAGCATAACAAGTGGTATCAGAGCACTTTCCAGGGCCGGTTGTATCTCCAATTTTTGTAGTTTTTTTTAAGGCTAGAGACGTATTCCAGTGTCTTTAAACCACGAGATTTTAAGTTGAGCGCATAAACCTGCGGATTTGGGGAGGCATGCATGTAAGAAATACAAGAGGTGGTCACACTTGTTGGACTCCCTTGTAACCCTTGTGGGTACCCCTTTGAGTAGTAGCGCATTAGACAGAACCATGCACAGACTGCACTTTCTCGTACCCTTTGGGTATATCGGAAGCCCCTAGGATCCCCTGAAACCTCGCCTTAGATAATCCATCGACCATCTTGCTGCTACAGTACACTGAGAACAACACTCGGGGAGATTACTCGTGCGTACAATAGGGTAGTTGGGTAGTACGACTAAGGGTACAGTTGATCCTCCTTAGTTAGCACCTTGAAAGACTGGGCCGAGTACTATTTTTGGACCCTTATGTATATTGTGATTTGTAGCACCCGATATTCCTTTGTGACCATAGTTCCCTCTGCTCTATGAAGATCGTCCATTATCTTATCTTCAAGATCAGATCCACTCGTTGGGGTTCTACTGCCGCAGTACAATTCAGATCTAGCAGTTGGGGTTCTATTGCTGTTGCACCAATCAGATCCATCAGTTGGGGTTCTATTGCCGTAGTACAATTCAGATCTCGCAGTCAGGGTTTTGTCGCCACCGCACCAATTAGATCCACCAGTTGGGGTTCTGCCACCACAATACAACTCATATTCAGCAGTTGGGGTTTCACAAATAGATCCAACTCTCTACTTAGTGAGGCTTGTTGCTGCTATAGTCTGGGCCCGATTTTCGCAAGACATTGGGCAGGATCAAGTTTTATGGAATTCGGCCACTGTTGTATTGATCCGCGGGGAGTAAAAAGTTTGAATCCTCACCAGGACGCTTACAAGAAACTTAGCCCATAAGATTTAGGATGACTTTCTAATCGTAGTGGTACCATTTATTGGTTAGCCTCAATTTTCTGGCGGTCCCATTTTTTTCAGAGTGACTTCAAGTGACTGAGATCTGTGTATGGTAGAAACCATAGCTCAAGTCATGGCTAATGAGAAGATCGAGCGACTTGAAACAAGGTTGGATTCGTTCAAGGAACAACTGGACGCCATTTCAAAATCACTTGAACAATTCACTAAGAGCATGACGGGGTATCATCAGGAGGCGCATAGTATTGATGAACACCTTGAAGGAGAATCTAGCCATCATATTCACTTCCATGGAAATCACCAACATTCCCACCCTCGGTCACCCAAGCTGGACATGTATAAATTTGATGGCTCTAATTCGACAGTATGGGTAGCACAAATGGAACAATATTTCACCTTGAATGATATCTGCGATGATCAAACTAAACTATGTGTGGGAGCCCTTTACTTGGACCATGAGAGATGGCAATGGTGGTAGTGGCATCTGAAATGTTATCCTGGGAACATAACTTGGCACGTTTTCTCAAAAGCCCTTTGTGACCGCTTTGACAGAGAATCTAATTTTTTGGGCTGTCTCACTAAACTCCGATAGACAGGCATAGTAAAAGACTACATTGCAGCCTTTGAGACATTGGTCTTCAGAACAAAAGGCTTAGGAGAGGAATTCTACTTGGAGTGTTTCATCAGTGGTCTCAAAGAAGCCATCCAAGCACATGTCTGGATGCACCACCCACCTACATGGATAGAAGCTTGCAAAAAGTTGTCGAGGTAGAACTTGCCTTAGCTGTCCTGTCTACTCGTCCAAATTACATAGGCAAGGAGCGTTCCACCCAGGCTTAGGGCCCTACCCAAACATTTAAGGTTCAAAGGGTGTCTCTAGTAGAAATGGCTGAACGAAGAAAACAAGGATTGTGCTACTACTGTGATGACAAATACTCCCCGTGGCATAAATGCAAGGAACCCAAAGTCTTTCAAATTGATGTTACTAATCACAACTCATTTGAGGAAGCCCCACGCCTTGGGGGTCCAGAGGATGAAGTTGAGGAAACCCAGTAGGATAGTGATCTCACAGCTACAACAGATGAACCAGTTATCTCGCTACATGCATTGGTGAGCATTTATGTGCCCCAAACTCTCAAAATCAAAGGCTTTCTAAAACATCGCCTCATAGTGGTATTGATTGATAGTGGCAGCACTCATAACTTTATACATAAGCGAGTCACGAAAGCTTTTCATTGTTTTGTAAGGGAAATCTCTAATTTCCAATTCCTTATCATTGATGGGGGGATAATGAAATGTGAAGGCCTCTGCGAAAATATTAAACTTCAGATGGGAGACTACCACCTAAAGACCCACATGTTTGCAATTAACATGGGTGGTTGTGACATTGTCTACGATGCTGAATGGCTTCACACACTAGGCCCAATCACAATGGATTTCCAGGAGTTATATATGAGCTTTAAGCAGAATGACCACATTCATACACTATGTGGACTCGAGGCAGGTGCTCCATCTATCATAAGCTCGCATTGAATGGAAAAGTTGTTGAAAAATGGCCATCATGGAGTCATCTCCTAGTTTAATGCCATCCAGGCCATAGAATCCACTACTCTTCATATTCATCCTGAGATGCAATAGGTCTTATACTACCACCAATAGGTATTTGACAAACCTAAAGAGCTTCCACCTTCTAGAGGTGAACATGATCATAGCATCCCTTTGGTCCCGGGGGCCCAATCGCCTAATGTGCGCCCATATTGATATCCTTTCGCCCAAAAGAATGAAATTGAAAAAATCATTAAGGAACTCCTTGAAGTAGGTGTCATTCGTCCTAGCATCAATCCTTATTCATCACCAGTGGTCAGGGTGCTAGAGAAATATGGAGAATGGCGCATGTGTCTGGCCTTTCGGGCCCTCAACAAGGTCACTGACAAAGACAAATTCCCTATTCCAGTTGTTGATGATCTACTTGATGAACTACGTGGTGCTCAATTCTTTACCAAGTTAGATCTTCGCTTTGGCTCTCCAAATACGCATGAAAGTGGACATTCCCAACACTGCTTTCCGAACTCATGAAGGTCATTATGAATTTTTGGTCCTGCCATTTGGTCTCTGTAATGCTCCATCTACGTTTCAAAGCCTCATGAATCACTTGCTGAAACCATATCTTTGAAAATTTGTCCTCGTTTTCTTTGATGACATTCTCATCTACAACATTACCTGGGAAAAACATCTTCAACATGTAAACTTGATCTTGCAACTACTCCAGAATCACAAATTATTTGTCAAATTTTCCAAGTGCTCTTTTGGCATGGAAGAAGTCGAGTATTTGGGACACATTGTGGGTCGTGAAGGTGTTAGGGTTGATCCCAAAAAGACACATGCAATGCAAGATTGGACCCAACCAAAAACCTTGAAGAGTTTGAGGGGATTCTTGGGTCTCACTGGCTACTATCACAAATTTGTTTGCAATTATGGTCACATTGCTAGACCCCTCGCTAACCTTCTTAAGAAAAAATCATTCCTCTGGATTGATGCAAGAAAAATAGCCGTTTGTGGCTCTCAAACAGGCCATGTGTTCCACTCTAGTGTTGGCACTACTGGACTTCACCAAATATTTTGTGATTGAATGTGATGCTTCAAGTACTGGTATTGGTGTTGTCTTAAAGCATGAAGGTCAACCCTTGGCTTTCACCAACCAACAATTGAGTGGGAAACATCTGGGTCAATCTACCTATGAGAAAGAAATGATGTCCATCTTACATGTAGTAGATACCTAGTGACCATACTTATTGGGGTGACGTTTCCAAATCTGCACAAACCATCAAAGCTTCAAATATTTTTTGGAGGAATGTCTATCCTCACCACAACAAAATAAATGGCTGGGCAAAATGTTGGGATATGATTATGAGATAATTTACAAGAAAGGGCGTGAAAATGTAGTAGCAGATGCTTTATTGCACCAATTTGAGGATGAAAGCACCCTGCTATCAATCTCTCTTCCCATACTAGATTGGATTTAAGAAGCTTGCAAGGAATGGTTTTCATACCCCTCTCTCTCCCAACTTATTAATAACTTGAGAGAAGATCCTAATTCCTTAGTTGGCCACTCTTGGAAGGATGAGATTCTTCGCTACAAGGATCGAGTAGTTATATTGCCGACATCCACCCTCAAAACTCACATTTTGGCAGAGTTGCACTCACCTCCCACTGTAGGGCATGCAGGCTTTCAGAAGACTTATGCTTGCACTCGTCATTCTTTCTTTTGGACGGGCATGAAAACTAAATGTGATGTGTGTCAACGCCACAAAGGAGAAACAATCAGGTTACCAAGAACCTTGCATTGCCACTCCCTGCTTCCGCTTGGACGGATGTTTCCATGGATTTCATTACTTGTCTCCCAAAGTCAGCAACAAATCCATCATCATGGTGGTTGTGGACAAACTTTCTAAATATTCTCATTTTTACGCTCAACCCCACCCATTTACCCCCACTTTGGTGGCTCAAGCTTTCATGGACCAGATCTTCAAACTGCATGGCATGCCAACTTCCATCGTGTCCGATTGTGACCCGACTTTCACCGTCAAATTTTGGCAAGAAATTTTCAAGCTACAAGGCACCCAACTCCAACTAAGTACTGCCTATCATCCCTAAACCGATGGTCAAATTGAAGCAGTCAACAAATGTTTGGAGACATACCTAAGATGCTTTACTTCAGAAAAGCAACATCAATGGGTATAGTGGCTACCTTTAGCTAAATGGTGGTATAATACTAACTATCATGAAGCCACCAAGATGACTCCATATGAAGAAGTGTATGGCCAACTCCCACCTTTACCTATTTGTTATATCCCTGGATGCTCTAAGGTGCAAGCAGTTGATCAACTCCTATAGAACCAAGACGCCATGCTAGCTCGTCTCAAAGATAATCTCCATCATGCTCAGAATCGAATGAAGCAATAGGTAGACCAACATCGTTTAGAGCACACATTTCAAGAAGGGGATAAGGTATTCCTATAGTTGCAACCATATAAGAAAACATCACTCAAAGAAAAGGGTTTTAGCCATCTAGAGCAAGATATCCAAATATCCATAAGATTAAACATGTTCCACAGCCTACGTGCCTTAGCCCCTGGAACTTTTGAATCTCCCCAGATCATGGTTTTCAAAGAAACTAGTTTTTACTATTTTTAATAGCCTTCCCCATTATCAGTTCTTATTTAGAATTTCTCGAACTTCGGAATCTCCCCAGACCATGCTTTTCAAAGAAACTAGTTTTTATTATTTTTAAAAGCCTTCCGCATTATGAGTTCTTATTGAGAATTTTTATCCCGAACTCCTAGAATTTGGATTTATGTAGGTTGGTAATTTTATTTTTATCCCAAACTTTCAAACATTTTGGTATTCTTTGAGTGATTATTTTATTTTTATCCTAAGCTCCTATACATTTGGACTTAGATTATGCATTTTAATAAACTTGTTTTTTTGTTTTTATTTATTTTTTGATATTTTACTAAAATTCCACTTAGACTCCCAAACACCCATAACACCTCGATTTCAATAAAGATTAAGAGCATTTATGGGTAATGTATAAAGTTTTGGGTAAAAAAATAATGTATTTATGTAAAGCTTTTAAATTTAAATATGTATTATTTATACTTGTTACTGTTTATCCACTTATTATTATTTAGTTACTATTTATGACTTATTATTATTATTTATTTTTCAAGTATTATTGTTTATTGTTGGGTAGGCCTCACATGAAAATGTAAATGTAAATGCAAACATTTAACATTTTTAATCTAATGTCAGTCCTATTTAGAAATCAACCTAATTATTTTATATATACACACAATATAAATTTAAAATATAAAGAGGTTGATGAACACTTAAAAAATAGGTATGGTAAATAAATAAAAATATAAATAAAGTGGAGGTATGGTAAATAAATAAAACCTCTTTTTATACTTAGTCCAAAGGTGTTGTAAATAAATATAAATATAAATAAATTAGAGGTATGGTAAAAAATAAAACCTCTTTTTATATTTAATCCATAAACCTCAAGCCTATGGGCCAAATACTATTCTAATACCATGGGACAAATACCATATTTATAAAAGATGGTAAATTAATAAAAATATAAATAAACTAGAGGTATGGTAAATAAATAAAACATTTTTTTTTATATTTACTCCATAATTCACTTTATATTTATGAACACTAAAAAAATAGGTTTTATTTATTATCAATATCATGCAAAAAACATTATTAACCCTAATATTAATATTAATAAAAATAAAGATGGCACATGGTATTGACCCATGGTATTCGTGTGGAATGTAGCCTATTCAGATTATTTGTTTTCAAAAGTTTTTTATAGCTTGAGATTTTCATAATGTAACTTAGTTAGCATGATTGTGCCTAAGCTTTCCCTGAAGGTTGAATACTAAGTTATTATAGTGCCATTTTCTATGGTGACATTTTATTTTCTTTGTTTATACAAGTCATCTAACCACATAGTGGCCACTATCGCTCAACGAAAGAAATATTGTTCAAGCTTCTTGCTTTCATGGGGGAAAATGACTTTAACATTATTGATGTTGAGGTATATGTCATATAAATCCTTTATACTCTACTTTAGTTTATGTTCTAGTGTTCATCATATTTCATGTATTACACTCTGTACTATATCTTCTTTTTTCTTTTCAGAAAATGAACTCAATATTGATGGTTAGCAACAATATTTGAAGAAAGAGGAAAACAATAACACTAGGGCGAAAAATGAAAAAAGAGAGAGAAGAGAACCAGTCAAGTGATACCCCTAAAGTCGATATCCTGCATAAGACACACACATAGAGATTGATGGTAAAGTCTTCAAAGTTGGTGAATTCACTTGTAATTCTTTGGCAACATAATGGAAATGTTTTGTATTGATGAAACAACATTTCATCGGTAAATTGTAGTCTAGCCAATATTAAGTTGTTAACTCATTTTTTAATACATTTTATATAATATAATTTATGCAGTTGAAATTATTTATAGTTTCACTTGATATTGTTTAATATTGTAATTAACATATGTAACTTTGCTTTCTCATATTAGATGAACCAGTGCACATTGTATAACATACTTTTAAGTTAGTGGCAAAATCATACTAAGTAATTTGTGTTGATTAATAATGAGCACATATAACACAAACAAAATTAATATACAACTAAAGCAGTCGTTTACAATAATTATTAATGAAAATAAAGAAATATATATAAACTACTAAATTAGTCATTTATATAATGAATATGAAATTATTGAAAAAAGATAAATGACTACTCCAAATGATAAATTTGTGATTACAAATGACAACTAAATTTTGCATATATATGATTATTACTAGCTAATTTAAAGTATCTTAGAACATGATCAAAATTTAGTCATATTTCTTTGGTAATTAATTAGTTTCAAACGATGACTAAAATTTGCATACATATCACTATTAGTAGCTAATTTACAGTATCTTATAATACAACCAAAATTTTGGTCATATTTCTTTGGTCATTAATTGGTTCTTTTGGGTGACCATATAGTAATATATTTTGTTGTATATTTGGTCATTAATTGTGGAAATAAATGACTAAATCAATGACTAAATTAATGACCAAATTTATGGATAAATATACTACTAGACAATTAAATCGAGACAACCAATTAATGACTAAGCTAAAAATGACTAAAAGGTGGTCACATTATAAGATACTCTAAATTAGCTACTACTGGTCACCGATTGAAAAATGGTAGTTTATATGCAAATTTTAGTAATTTTTTTAGTAACTAGTTAGCCATTTTGTACTAGTGTCTCCTTTTATTGATTCGCAAAAGGTAATTCTTCACAATTTTCAAGATCCCTTTGGTAGTATTTGCAAACATTGGAGAAGATTAATATTGTTTTATTTATCAACATAAATCTTGGTTTCAGTTTTCATTGTGAGTTGCCTACATATACATGATTCTACTTGCTCGAGGTAAGTGAGAGCATAATTTCAGTAAGTAACCATCTACTGGATTGGTTACACTGTAAGGATCATTTCACCTAATCAACAATGATGGAAGAAGGGAAAAAAGTGGAGGAACATGCTAATGTGTTGCCTCTACCTCATGAAGAGGAAACAATTCAACTTGATAGTTGTTGTGATCTTTATACTAATCATCAAGATCTATCCTTTGCACATGCTTTTCAAGATCCTTTTACCAGTTTGTTGTAGTCATTAGATCGTGATGGTTATCTTCTTTTGAATCATAGTTTTCAACTTTAGTTGCATGTTGAGTTTCCAATATTAAAGCTTTTTGTAGACAATGTAAATAGAGGACACTCAAGCATCCAATTGCTTGATTGGCCTCATTGGCATTTTTCCTTTACCTAATTTAGCAGTCATTTTCAACAGTTAGAATAGAATAGGATGTTGATTTTGCTTCAGCAACAACTTTCTTTCAAATTCGGTTTTCAGCAAGTGACGACAGAATTCATCAAGGTTTGAAGCCTGAGGAGAAGGCCCTAAGGCTTTGATGATCTGATAGTTTGGATTGAAGTTTTCAGTGTTTAGTTTGGTTGTTAGTTTTTTACCGTATTGGCCCACATAGTTAGGCACTTGGTATACGGTGTTCTTAGCACCTCTAGGGAGTTTCCATCCCCAAATAAGGAAATGTTAGAGTCAGTATTTGCATACTACCATCAATGATCAAAAATCCTCTTTTCATACTCATATTATGGTCCCACTCAGAAATTTTTTGTCATTCCACCTAGGTCCTCATTCAAAAATTTACTCATTAATGGTAGCTATAGTAAAAAACCTCACTCTCCTAAAAAAATCTATGCTTGTTGGCCCATATTCATGTGAGAATGCTTCATTCATTTTAAAGGTTCATGTCATCATGTCTTATATCAGTGAAGTCCATATAAAATCTGTTTGTTCAAGGTCCCATTAGGTCACTAAGCTTCATTCCTCCAAGATCCAATAAAACACCATTCACTATATAAAGCTAGCAAAAGCATGAGAGTGAAAGAAATAATATCTCTTTTTCATTCAAAGAGGATTTTCGAACATGCACTAGTACAAAATAGATAATTAATTACTAAAAAAATGACTAAAATTTGCATATAAATGACTATTTTTTAGTCGGTGACCAATAGTATCTAATTTAGAGTATCTTATAACGTGACCAACTTTTAGTCATTTTTAACTTAGTCATTAATTGGTTGTCTCAATTTGATCCTATAGTAATATATTTAGTCATTAATTTAGATATTGATTTAGTCATTTATTGTCACAATTAATGACACAACACACAACAAAATATACTACTATATGATCAACCAAAAAAACCAATTAATTACCAAAGAAATACGACTAAAATGTTGGTTTTGTTGTAAGATCCTGTAAATTAGCTACTAATTGTCATATATATGCAAATTTTAGTCATCGTTTAAAACCAATTAATGACTAAAGAAATATGACTAAATTTTGGTCATGTTATAAGACACTGTAAATTAGCTACTACTAGACATATATATCCAAAATTTAGTCATCATTTGTAATCACAAATTTTTCATTTACAGTAGTCATTTATATTTTTTTTTTGTAGTTTCATATTTAATATATAAACAACTTGTTTAGTAGTTTATGTTCATTTCATTTACTTTCATTAATAATCATTCTAAACGACTAATTTAGTTGTATATTCATTTTATTTGTGTTAATCATTAATCAATACACTACAACAAAGAAGACATTGGTTAGGGTCAAAAAATGTCACCATAAGCTCATTGGTGAGAGTCAAAACAACCTATGTCACCAAAAACTAAATGTCATCAAAGGTAGTGTCGCCAAAAGTATAAGTATTGTGGTGACATTCAAGATCTATCATCAATAATTATTTATAATTATGGATGGTGATCGTCATCATTTTATATGATCAGTGATGACGATCGTTAGCCCTTTCCACTAAAAAATTGAACGTCACCAAAGGTGGCGTCTCCAAAAGTATAGGTATTGTGGTGACATTCAAGGTTTGTCACAAATAGAGAATATAATGATGGATAGTAAACATCACCATTTTATATGAACAAGGATTTATTGTGATGGACCCTTCATGGCTGTCAATATTGACACATATATATGGTGACATTCGTTGACCATCACCATTTCATATTTTGGTGAAGGTCAAGAAATGTTACCATAATCTCATTGGTGATGATCAAAAGAGTCTTGATCACCAAAAATTAAATGTCACCAAATGCTGCATTGCCAAAATTATAAGTTTTGTGGTGACATTCAAGGTCTATCATGAATAATTTGTATATTGATAACTAGTGACCATCACCATTTCATATCAACAATAACAATTTATCCTGATGTATCTTTCATGACTGTCACTATTGATGCATATATGGTGGCCTTCATTGATCATCGCCATTTAATATTATGGTAAGGGTAAAAAAAATTGAATAAGCTCATTGGTGATGCTAAAAAAATCCTCCATCACCAAAAACTAATCATTTTCATTCCATATGAATATCAGGGCATGATGGAATCGAACCACCAACCTCCTGCTTGTAGTTCTCTTCCATTGAGCTAGCACCATTTAAAGAATTAGACTTTAAAAAATTAGACCTTGAAACTTTATAAATTGTAAATTCTACAACTTTAAATAAACTATAAAACTTTGTAAAGTCATGGAAAACCATTTACTAAACAAACCAAAATAGCATCGAAGTTTCAGGTTCCTACCTAATAGTTATGGAAGTTATGAAAAATGGGTGGAGAGAAAAAATAGTTACATATAAGATACTCAATATGTTACATTGAATACTCAATTAGAAGTGAAACTTGGAAGACATTTATATCCTAGAAATGAACTATAGTTATCAAATCTAAGATATGAAATTACACCAAATATTGATTTCTCATCTTGTGAATCACGTAAATATGTTGTGATAACATAAAAATATCTCTCTAAAACACTGGTTTGTATACTAAAGAAGAAAAAACAACAGTGAGTATATATGATGCAATTATGAATAATGAGCTACATGCTTGAATCATATTGACTATGAGGTATAGAAAACTAATTAGGAGCATTATCTAGGCAAACCCTTGTATGGATAGAAGCAATCCCTCTAACCCATTGTGTGGGTTAGTAACAACTATGACAAATAAAGAAAACTTCTGTAACCTAGATCAAAATGAAAAATCAGAAAGGGAGATGGCCTACCTCTCTCCTATGTTCTCAACCTTTGATGATGATCTTGATCCCCTAGCTCCAGGCTCACTCCTTACTTGTTCTTTATGTCTGAGTACCTGCAAGAAAGATCAAAGGAAAATACAAGATAAAAGAGCATATAAAGTATATATCGAACATAAGCTACTTGATAGATCAAGGAGCATCAAGCTAAATATATAATTATTTAAACATATATGGAATGTGAATATGAGATGTATATATTAATGCATTAAAAAGGGAACCATACGACCATTGCCTTGATGTTGGAGACCTCCTTTTGGTGGATGTGCAAGTACAAGCCAAGACTCTTCAAGCACTCCTTCTCCAAGTTAGATTGGCATCGTTTAGGCATAATCTCAACATAAGTATGCAGGCAATCAATGACCAACACATTGAGAAAAGTGAACACTGGATTTATAGTGATGGAGAGGAGGCCAAAGATCCACCAAAGGGGGAAGAAGGTCCTTAGCAAAAAGTTAGGATACCTAAAGGTAGGATCAAAGGCTATAAATGGTAGTAATCAGCCATATATTCATTCAACAACTTCAACCTCATACTAAGAGAAGTTTTCGCTCCATTTTTGCAGAAACTGCCTTAAGAGGACTAGTTCGAGCAAGAGAAAATATTTTGCATTACATGTTTCTCCAAAATTACTTCAAGAAATTAGTTCTCCATCTCTTCAGGGATGTATTGAGCATATAATTCATGGTGAATGAGTTTACACAATTTTTTTCGCTTTACGACATTTGTGATCATAGTGGCACATAGAACGATAGTTATGGTATATAGTTGGGAATGTGACAGAGCACTGTGTAACATAGAGTGCTTCTCATTATTAATTAATTCAAAATGTCAAAATAGAATGATAAATAACGATAATATTTAAATGTAACCATTAAATAGATGTTAAAATGTAAGTGCAAAGTTTGGCTAATATCCATTACACCAGAAGAATATCCAAGGGGCACTCAAACACTTCCAAATCCACACTAAGGACGATTATCCAAAGATGTAATTGCATGGATAAAAGGAAATAACTCTCTACCTCTTAATGATAACTATGTCTTCCCACAAGTACTTAAACTAGCAAAGGGGTGTGAAGACAAGTACCTAAGAAACAAGAACTACACAATACAAAAATGCACTTCATCCCCCCCCTACCTTTATAGAATAAATTTAGGGGAATAAAAAAAGATCTATAGAGAATAGGATTAGAGTGGGAAATCTAAATATGACAAGAAAAAAAAAAAAAACCAACAACGAACTCTACTAATTTGAGCTTGTGTCTACATGTAGTTAAATATTAGAGGAAAAAAAAAACCTAGCATGATTGATTATGCACTTAATAAAATGGCATTTATTTCTTTAGTAAAAAGGAAGAAAATCCCAACCTCTTTTCTAGTGTCCTCTGGAATAAGTCATGTATGTATGGCATTGGGGTTTTGTGCCACAATCTATGTTTACTCTTCAACATTAAAATAATATTTCCCAAATTTGTTTCTAAATATGTCTTATTTGTTTGAGTTTGGGCCAAACCTAGTCAAATCTTATCAAGTTCGTAAAATATGAAATAAAATTAGTTATGTTTGCCTAAACTAGTCAACAAGCTTGACTCAGGATTTTGAAAAGGAAGTTTGATAGAAATGATTTACCTGACATATTTGTACAATTTTTCCCATTTTGTATGTCTTGAAGAGAGAATATGAACTAGCCTCTTACTACCGTAATGCAGCTGGATAGGCGAGACAAATCAGAACCAATAGTATCCACTAAGAGATCAAGTGAGGGGCATTTATTGTGCCAAAAGATGCTCAGAACTTACATCTGACTCCAGTCACTTTTTTTTGTGTTGTTGCATCCATAAGAAAAAATTAAATTTGGCTACCAAAGAGGCTTGAACACTAATATGGGCAATTTCAGCTCCTCACTTTTACCAACTAGGCAAGCTACTATTTCAGAATTTATTTTAATTATGGAGTTTTATGCCAATTTTCTATTTGGAAATCCAAATCAATCTTATTTTTTAGAATTTTCCCATGTGCCCTTGGACCATGTCTTGTTATTGTGCTCTCCACTCAGATATAAAATTTTGAAAACTCATCTCTTGAATCAAAAACTTGTACCATAATATAAATAGGCAATTCATGTCTTCCAATTCAAAGGATAGCTTAATTGAAAATCTATTTCCATATTTTGGCCTAGATATGAATTTGTACTGTTAACTAAAAACTGGTCATATAGTTTACAATAGTTTAGCAACCTTTTAAAGGGTGGTCCGAAATTGGATTCATAGTCATAGCTAGAGGATTTCTAGGTATAGAGGGGTTTCCCGACATTTTTGATATGAAATTTGAGTTCAAATGAAAAACATTAGATCACAGAACAAGGTTTTAAATATATTGACGATTAATAAGATGGATCTCAATTACAACTAGTCATTTCATTGGGTGAGGGATTCCTTTACTTGCACATAAATGCATGAGTTCTTGCAAATGATGGATAAGTTTAGTAGGGAATTATAATTATAATCATATATCCTATAACTAAAATAATTTTCTTTTATATATTAATGTGGAATAAAAATGTTTGGGATGAACCAACTTTCACTTCAAACCATAATCATTAATGGACCATATAAGCAAAAAAAACCAAGAGATTTATTAACCAAAGCTTCTTAACATAATTATTTGAACATGATATCTTGGATTGTTTTAAAATTACAAAGAGTAGTAGAGGATACACAATGAATCATGACTATACTCTTTCTCTACTCAAAAGTATTAAGAGGAAGAGTTCTATTGCATGAAATAGAGATACTGTTAGGATATTCCGACACATAGGAATAGTTAAGTTCAACTTGGTCTAATATAGAGTTAAGTATAGAGTTAGGTAAAGTGTGTTTCTTTACCGTTGTACATTTTGTAACTTACAATCCGACGGTCACGATATGTAGTGATCCGACGGTTCATTCTCTCCTCGGTATTACCGAAACTTGATCTGTGGCTTGACACCCAATTGGGCCATGAATTCTATTTAAA
>APFE030166859.1:141232-153490 GCA_000404065.3 Pinus taeda | reverse complement strand
TTATTAATAAATTGCCTGTAGTAGCCATGTTGGCGCAGGCCGTGGACTGTTTCCCTCTCTGAGGGTTTTAACCACGTCAAAATATTGTTGTATTGATCTGTGATCTGTTTGTGAGCGGTGTCCTTCTGGTGTTCTGTCTGAGGAACTTACCCTGTAAATTCCTACAGATACAAACTAATCAATAACAACGTTTAGTTACAACATTAATATATAATCATGATCTATAGAAAAGGGAAAATTATGAATGGCACAACCATCATTACCTAGAGGTTGTAGTACCCTCAAAGACAATTTTTGGTTTTGTTGCAAACTTTGGGAGATTAAACCTCAAAAACTCCATGGCCCTAAGGAAAAATTTTCTCCCCTTATTTACAAATTTTACAATATCCTCAATGTATATTGTTTTGGAAAAGTATAAAATGATTATATAATTTCTAATGCTCATCATTTGGAAAAATCAAAGTTTATTTTCCAATAAATATATATTATCCCTTTGATCAATTCAAAGATTATCATCATTACTCGTATCGATTGGTAATCAAGGAAGTAATTTGTAGCCCTCAGCATTAATCTCTTTTACAATGTCAAAGATGAAAATCCTCCTCCTGGGCAGCAATTGTTAAAAGAAAAGTTCCCAAACCATTAACTATCCTACCATGGAATATGTCCTCTTTGAGTTTGGAAAAGTCAAACTTGATCACTAATGTCATGCTAAGAGGTCTTTGGAATGTGCAATTTTTTTTCGTCATGACATTTTTGAGGAAACACTAACTCATATTGCTCGCTAACACCATATCCTACCTTGATTTATACTCCCATAAATCAAAATATTCTTTCTGTAAGATGGAACTTTTCTTTCTACCTATTATTTTCATAGTACCAAAATCTCCACTTGCATTACAAAATGCATGCCATGTACATAAGTTGGAAACCTGGTAGATGGTAAGAAAAAGGGGATATCTATATGCCATGAAGCATCATATTCCATACTTATAATCATCCACAAAGTGTCAAAGTTGCATGTCAAGTGGAAAATTGGATTTCTCAAGTTAAAATATGCATTACAACATGCGCTGATTACACACAACCTCCAATAGAATTACCTATAGAGAATTCATAAGATATAGTGCTATATTATTTCTCCTTGTGCATATTCCTAGACTTCCATAATTGTAATTTACACCTTCAAGTGAGGGTACTAAGTCCACGAAAAAAATTCATTGATTTACCTCGTCTTGTGTTAAGTACAAGTAATCTTTAGCAACATGCATCTCTAGGGCTCAATAAAGATCAAAATTGTGATTCTCTAACATTTTTGTGGTTGTCAGAACATTATTAATCTTTTTACATCATTAGAGTTTCACTTCCAATCCAATAAGTCAGTATTGTCCAACAATATCAGGAAACTAACATATCACACAACATGATAAATCAGGCTAGGGAGCCCTTAGGATTTTAGATGCCACATGCATCACCGAATGACATTTTCTTCTATGATTCATCAAGTTGAAAAGATGCGTGAAATGGTAAATTGTTCCACCCCATGAATATACACACAAATTGAAGTAAATAAGGTATCTATATCAAAATATTTTTCAAGCCATACCAAAAATAGTTAAGACAATATATTGTATTAGCTATGACACACTTCCATTATAACCCTAAGATAATATTAGCAGTCATGTTTCAAGGGGAAAACTTGGGATGAAATGTGCAGGAATTAACCCCAAATTATTGCTGATATAAAATAAAGTAGACTATGGCTATAATTCATTGTTTTCCTCATCAAAATGGTCTTATATTACAAATTACAGGTTGTTGCACAAATGTAAGGGTAAATCCAACAAAAACTTGTTAAGGTAGAAAATGTTACCTCTTGATCATGCTATTCCACCTGCAAATCACATTGCAATCCTTACAAGGGAATATTCTACACTAAATGAATAAACAAATACATAGGTTGACAAGAACAAATTTATGAGGGGAGTGGCACAATTTGAATTATACATCCACTAGTTAATCTCTCCTTCTAAGCAATTAGAAGCATAAATGCACAATCAATGAATGAAAAGAAAATAAATAAACGTGAAGAACTGAAGGGGAAAAGAGGTATTTATAATTTTTTGGAGCATCTTGGGTTGGTCGAAGTTGATGTGCATGGATTCACATTAATTCTCTCTTCTAACATTGTTTTGCAACATGCAACACTTTTCAAAAATCTATAATGTGGAACCTACCACTTACAAAAATCAAATAAGGAGTTTTTCCCCTAATAAATAGAGCCCACTCTTATCCATTTTAACAAGTTGTACTTACCACTTCACTATGGCTATCCAGGGGGTTAACATGTTATGAAATGTGGTTATGCATCATAAAAGAAATAGAAACTAAAGATATGAAAATGATTACTTTTATTAATGATGGGGTTATCAAATACGTTGACGTCAACCCTCTTTTATTTGGCTACTAGGCGGAATAGCTGACTACTTTTCTTAATTAAATCTATTAAAGTAATGCCTATCATAATTAGAGATCAACGCCACTTATATGAGACACCTTCATTAAATTCCATTGGACCAGACATACTAGATCATTATAATCCACACCCCCTCTTAATGCTACAGTACTAAGTATTAAATCTTGAGAGAGAACAACAATATAAAATCAAAATAAAAACATATTAACCAACTTCTCTCCTCTACATATTTGGAATCCTGCAATTACATAACAACGTTGTCAAACTCAAACTTTGCAAATATTCAACTGGCCTCAGACTCTGCAAGACTCAACAACTTGAGAAACATACTACATTATCTAAAATTTTAAATTTTACAACTTAGGCCTTGTAGGTTGACATTATAGCTTATGGGCTTATAGGTTTGTAAGCTTTAATGTCCATCTACAAGCCTACAAGCTAGAATGTTTGCCTAAATACCTATAGGCTAACAACACACTTATAAGAATGAAATGGCTCTTGAATATGTATGGAATGAGAACGAATCATGGGAAAAATGTCAATTACGCCTACATCTTAAAGTAATGTACCTACATCTAGTTCAAGTCTTAGTTCAAGTCTGCATAAGATATCATATTCATAGTACATATAGTGCTCTATCAACTAGAAAAAAGATTTTGAAAATTGGGCCTTATTTATAATTGCCCAGGCTTTCTGATTTCGTTTTCTACAATTATGTTTCAACCTAAAGTAGCCTCACATAAAAATATTAAATAAAGTAATGGTTGCTTCATTTTCAAAGGCCGTAAGGTAACTTAATGAAAGGCACAATAATTTGGTATGCATACTTCATTCACTGTGAATATTTTTTTATTTCTCATGATCCAGTGGCCATTGCACATCACTGATTCAACATTTTCGGTTCTCATGCAATATACTGGTTGGAAATGATGGATAGAGTGAAACATGAATGAAGTAAATTTAAGAACTTTACCTATTCTAAAATATTCTGATATTTTTATTCAATTTTGATATTTCTATTTTCAGTAAACAAATTGAAACATCCCAACTTAAAAATGTATTAGAATTGTTGATCAGCAAATTCATTCACTTTGAGCAAAGACATGCACGTATATATCATGCCAAATATGATTGACATATATTTTAGTGAGTATGAAATCTACTATGCAAGTTCAGTTAAACAAAAGAGGCTGTGAAAAAAACAAAAAAACAGGAGCCAAAACAAAACCAAGATAACCCAACAGCAAAACCATAGAGGCATATTCATCTCATGCTCAATTTCACTAAACTACAACATTGTGTCTTGTTCTATGGGTTACTGCGATTATTTACTTCAGCACACTAAACTCTCAGAATTCAAATAAAGACCAAACCAAACCCTAGATGAAGCCAATCGTAAAAATTGTATTTGAAGTTGAGAGATTTGTACCTCAAAAAATAAACATCTCACTAGACTCTCACGATTGAATACAAGATCAAACCAAACCCTAGATGAAGCCAATAGGTATAAATTGTATTTTAAGTTTAGAGATTTGATACCTGGAAAAATAAGCATTTTTAGTCTAGTGCAATGACAGAAAATTCTCAAGGAAAAAACACACAATTACTCCTGGAGGCGAGATCTTGAAGACACCTACTTCAAATTGAAAGGATAACCCAATTGAAGATCAAGTTTAAAATGAATTCTCAAATCTTTGCATTCCAAAGTAAGGACTATGAGCAAATCTAGTAATTTTGACATTAATTTCAGCAATCCAACCCTAATCTGAAACATGTAGATGCTCTCGCTCATCACCATTTTCACTCCTGTTCATGGGTTTCGTGCGAAATCTGGTAAAGAAATATAAACTCGGGACGTAAAAAAATTAATTTAATAGATGTTTGACATATTTGGTCACCGAAATTTAATTTAATAGTTGTTTTACACCTCATTATTACTATCATTAGATGGAGTAAAAGGTAAGAACACATGCCTAGGTGTACATTATAAAATTCATCTTTGGTATACCCACAGGCTTCGTTATACCCATGGTTCAAATTATATATGGCATTTTTTTTACAATATGGCCAATAGTAAAGTCATTGGGGTAGATTTTACTTTGTTAAAATAAACTTAATTTTTTATGCTTTTGGGGTTTAAGTGAGGGACATTTATGGTTTTGTTTATAATATTTCAATGATTTCTTTCCCATAAAAAATAATAAGTTTTAAATTAAAATATCTCAGTTTATTGTTGAGAGGTGCATTTCAACAACTCAATATGACCCAAATGTGTAAATATGTTACGTCCTCAAAAAAGAGGTATGGTAAATAAATAAAAATATAAATAAACTAGGGGTATGGTAAATAAATAAAACCTATTTTTATACTTATTCCAGATGTATGGTAAATAAACTAGAGGTATGGTAAATAAACAAAACATATTTTTATATCTACTCCTTAAACATCTTTATATTTACAAAAACTCAAAATTAAATAAAGCTTACAAAAACTCAAAATTAAATAAAGCTTATGGACTAAATACTACGGGACAAAGTATTTTCTTTTTTTGTTGATAAGTGGGTGAAACCTAAAGATCACTCTTACCCTCTCACTGAGATGCCATGACTCAGGGGCTTCTAAGCCACCAAAGTCACCTGGGGATCGCAGGCAACCTGAGCTGCTGCACCAACGGAAACCATGCTGGATTTTTTGGTATCACCAAGACTAGAACTGGTGACTTTTGCTTACGGAGCGCCTTAACAGCGCAATCCTTCACCGATTGTTCTAAATCTCTTTGATATGGGACAAAGTATTATTAATACCATGCAAATAAAACATTATTAAACCTATTATAAAGATTAAAATATTAATAATGATATTATTATTTGATCTATATTCATATTAATATATTAAAATATTAATATTATTAAATTTAATAACATTGGATTAATACATATTAAATTTGTTATATTATAATATATCAAATATATTAACTCTAGTTATCTATGGAAAGGAGGAACAAAGGAAGAGTGATAAAGGTGGAGAGATACGGGGAGTCACAAGGGAGAGATCAAGATAAACTAAAGGAAATGGGAGAGGATGAATGAAGAGAGAGAGGGAGAGGGGTGAAAGAAGTAGATAATAGTAATAGAGGGAGACAGACACATAAAGATGGAGGTGGGAGAGAGACGGAGAGGGGGAGGGAGATAGTGAGAGGATTCGAGGGAAGAAAGAGAGAGAGATGGGGAAAACAGAGAGGGAGATAGGAGAGAAAGGGAGAAAGGAGACAAATGAGAGAGAGGAGAGAGGGAGGGATAGAAATATGGTGTTGGAGGGGGGGAGAGTGATGGTAGAAGAAATACATAGAGAGTGATAAGTGGAGAGAAAGACGGAATGACAAGGGAGAGATGGAGAGAGAGTGTGTATGTTTAGAGGTGAGATAAAGAGACAAAGGAGTGATGGAAAGAAGGGGGGACAAAGGGAGAGAGAAGGATAAAGGGAGGGACATAGTAACATAATTAGAGAGAGAGAGAGAGTGATGGGGGAAGAGAGAGAGTGTGAGTGATAGAGGAAGATAGAGGATTGGAGGGCAAAGAGAGAGAGAGAGGGAGAGAGAGGAGAGAGAAGGAGAGAGAGGAATAGAGTGATGGGGGAAGAGAGAGGATTGGAGGGGAGAGAGAGAGATATGGGGGAAGATAGAGGGAGGTAAAAGAGAAATGGAGAGAGAGGAAGGATGAGAGAGAAGAGGAGAGAGGGAGGGATAAAGAGATGGAGTTGGTGGGGGAGAGAGGAAGGGAAGAAGAAAGACATAGAGAGAGAAGTGGAGAGAAAGAGGGAGTGACAAGGGAGAGATGGAAAGAGAGTGTATATGTTTGTGGGTGAGCTAATGAGACAAATAAGGAGAGATGGAGAGAAGGAAAGAGAGAGGCATATAGTAATAGAGCTGGAGAGAGAGAGAGAGAGAGAGAGAGAGAGAGAGAGAGAATGTGAGAAAGTGGAGAGATGTAGGGAAAGAGAGATAGAGATGGAGAGGGAGAGAGATGGAGGTAAGAATAAAGACATAGAGAGAGAAAGGTAGAGAGAGAGGGATTGATAAGGAATATGGAGAGATAGAGAGAGTATGACATGAGGGGAGAGAAATATAAGCAAGGGAGAGGGCGAGAGAGAGAAGGGGGAGAGAGAAAGAGAGGGAGAGGAGGAGGGAGTGATAGATAGATATATTGGAGAAAGAGAATGTATGGTTTTGGGGTGATATAGAGGGACAGTGGGAGATAGAGATATAGATTGAAGGTTAAGAGAGGAAAGAAGAGAGAGATGGAGAAGGGGAGAGAGGGACAGAGAGTTTGATATATACCAAGTGAGAGAGCATGTGAGTTTGTGAGGCTGAGATAGAGAGACAAAGGATAGATGAAAGGAGATATAGATATAGATGGAGGGGTGAGATATGGAAGAAGTTTTCTTGCACTAGATGCATTGATTTCAATGTAGATGGTGATTTCTAATCCTATTTGATTGCTTGCACTATATGCACTGATTTTAGTGTAGATTTTTATTTTTAATGATATTTGATTACTTTCACTAGATGCATTGATTTTAATGTAGATGATTTCTAATCCTATTTGATTTCTTGCACTAAATGCATTGATTTCAGTGTAGATGTTGATTTCTAATCCTATTTGATTACTTGCACTAGATGCGTTAATTTCAATGTAGATGTTGATTTGTTATTATATTTGATTACTTGCAATAGATGCATTGATTTCAATGTAGATGATTTCTAATGGTATTTCATTGCTTGCACTAAATGCATTGATTTTAGTGTAGATGTTGATTTCTAATCTTATTTGATTGCTTGCACTAGATGCATTGAATTCAGTGTAGTGTTGGCTTCTAATCCTATTTGTGTACTTGCACTAGATGCATTGATTTGAGTGTAGATATTAATTTCTAATCCTATTTTCTTACATGCAATAGATGCATTGATTTCATTGTAGATGTTATTTTCTAACCTTATTTGATTGCTTGCATTATATGCATTGATGTCAGTGTAGATTTTGATTTATGATTTTATCTAATTGGATGTATGATGGTACATTAAGTTTAAAGTGGTTGGATTAACAATGTGTATTGATTTCATTGTAAGAACAAAACATTATTGACAATATACATTCAGTTTTGTGTTATAGTAATTTAACCTATTAATATTTGAGAGCAAGCGAGACAAGGTATGATGCTTATTAGAACAGCTTGAGCTAAAGATTTAAATGGTTTATGATTTCAATTATCATTTTCATATAATTGATATGAAAATATGACAAAACTAACAAGGGTGAAAATAAGAATAGGACATGAAAATAGTTTGAGATTGATCACAATGAAGACTATTTGTAATTGACTACATTTCTTTTATTTGGATTTTATATCATTAAGCATTATTATATTGTCATTTTGCATTCAAAACTTTTATTTCATCATTTTTCATTATTAAATTTATTAACAATATTTAACATCTCAACAAATTGAGGTAACTAAGAAAATTAAAATGACCAGATAAACCTCAGGCATATTTAACATATTTAAAATCGTTATATTAAATTAGATTTATTTACGTATTATTGATAAAATTAATCATATGTTCAATAGATTTTTCTTGGCTGCACCGGACTAAAACCACCCTAGATCCATCCTAACTTTGTATCTATCAAGCACCAAGAGGGATAAAATCTCTTAAGGTGCAAACCTTTCCTCAAGTTTTGCACTCAAAAAAGGGGTTTGCACCTCGATAGATTTGATCCCTCTCGGCACTTGATAGATCTAGAGTTAAGATGGATCTAGGATGGTATTTATTTTAACTTTGTATTTATCAAGTGTTGAGAGGGATTAAAATTTTCCAAGTGCAAACTTTTTCTCAAGTTTTACACTCAGTAAAGAGGTTTGAAAGTCAAGAAATTTGACCTCTTTGGATGCTTCATACATTCGGACTTAAGACTGATCTAGGCTCATAATAATATAAAATAGTACAACCACATTAATAATATTAATGTGGTTCATATAGCCGAAGGCTTCATTTGTATCTACCATTGATAAATATATAAGAAAAAAAGTTATTGCAACAAAAATATTATTATTAACTATTGCAACAAGAATATTATTATTAACTTCGATTCTACTTAAGCCTTAAGAATCTCATGTTTTAACAAAAAAAAAAGTGTTGAAGAGTTTCTATCATTTACAACCAAGATATATAAGGCGGGTTTTCTAAAAGTAGGTATGCTTAGAAAATCCCTATGAAATTGGTGGATGTTCAGACATCAATTTTTTAAAATTTATTAAAAGTCAATGCAACCTAACAAACTCTTTAGCACACTACAACCATTGATAAAAATTCATAAGAAACATATGCCAAGCATATTCCCTTCAGAATCAATCTCAGTCATCAATGAAAAAAAATAAAGAAAAGTCAACACATCCTCATCCACCTTAAGTTGAAATAGGAAGTATTCCGCTAATTAAGTTATAAATATCAATTTATTTTATTTTTAAATGGAAATTGTATTTGTCACTTGACATGTTGATATAATATTATGACGTTTTTTATCTAAAATTATTTTTATTTAGTTGAGAGTTCATCTTTCCCCAATTTTAGGAAATAGGTTAACACCTTATATATAGAAGCATATGGTAGGAGTAAAAGCCTCCCTCTTTATGAACTATAATAATTCCAAGTTGCATTATTTTTCTTGAATAATGGTGATGAGTCAATGATGGTTATCTTCACTACTAGTTTGACAAGTAAGTTATAATATATTTTCTCCCAATTTAAAAAAAAAAGAAAAATAGGATTCTTATATAAAATTTCTTCTACTTAGATAAGAGCTCATATTTCTCAAAAGAAACAAAACAAGTTACTATCCAAGACCCAGAGGCATCTAATAGGAGTGAAAACCCCTTTACAAACCACCAATGTTTCCAAGTGGCATAGTTTCCCTTAAATAATGATGATGAGTTGAATTTCATTTGTGGATAAAAATACTAATGGTTGACCCCTCTGTGGGTTAACAACTAAGTTATGATAGAGTCTCACATTGTTTAAAAACAAAACAAAAAACAAAAGTATTATAGAACCTTTAATGAAAAATATGAATTTGAGTGGAGTAGATATATAACATGATAATGATATTTAAGTAGTTTTAGAATATTAAAAAATGAGTATTTCATGTCATGATAATTGAACTTTCAAAAGAAATGTTGGCATTGCTGTGTGTTGTAGTGTTGCAGGTATGTTTTTGGTTGGCATTGATGCCAACCTAGTTATTTGGGTTGTAGGTGAATTGGTTATGCATGCGTATGTGTGGTTGCAGGTGGCTTGTGTATGGATGATGTGTAGATGTGTAGGTTTTAACCCTGTAAAGAAACTACCTGCATACGAATTCTAAATCATAGGAAAAATAAAAATGTGAGAGCATAACACATAAAACACATATACACAGAGATTTCCCACTGGATCCCAAAACCGGGACTACTAGCTCGATTTTTCATTATGTTCCCTTCAATGTTACAATACATATTTATAAATGCCGAAGCATCCAATACCATGGAACGAAAACCATCGTGTCCAAAACCATGGACCAAAAACCATAGGTAGGTTCGCCCAAACTAATATAGGGTCCAAAATTTTTTTTCTCGGGACGCTACCCCAGACCCCGTAGAGGGGGGCTACCCACCCCACTCAAACCCCTCGGTCACGGGGGGCTACCGCCCCCCCCATGACCCCCCCACTACACAATCGATGCAATGAAGGTGGGGATCCGCCCCCCCTCTAACTCCCTGGTTCACTACATAGGTTAGTCATGGAAAGAATATAACACAACCCAGCAATCTCCCACTTGTTGTTTTCTTTCCACAGGGGGCTACAAGAGTGCTTAGTCATTTTTCCAGCCTTGAAATGCCCATTGTTTCTCTACACCAAGATAGATTCTCAGAGCTCACAGATTTTGTCAATGCATCTACAATATTCTTCAAAGTGTCCACCTTTACCAGCAACACCATTTTGTCTTCTATCATATCCCTCACAAAGTGATACTAAAGATCAATGTGCTTTGTCTTTGAATGATAAGCAGGGTTCTTTGCCAAGAAAATTGCACTTTGGCTGTCACAGTCTATGCTTATAGCTCCCTGTACTAACCCCATACTTGAACACAATCTCTGCAACCAAACTGCTTCCTTTGCTTGCATGAGTGGCTACCAGGTATTCTGCCTCTGTAGTTGATAGTGCCACTACATATTGTTTCTTACTCATCCAACTGACTGCACCTCCAAATAGGTTAAACACATACCCACTTGTAGATCTTCTCTGATCCAGAGCTCCAGCCTAGTCTGCATCAACAAAGCCACGAATATCCAACACTCTGTCCAATCCTGGTCTTCCTTGGTAGCACAAACCATAATCACTAGTGCCACGCAAATACCTGAGAACCCGCTTCACTGTTGTCCAATGCTCCTTCCCCTGTTTTGACATAAACCTGCTCAATACTCCCATTGCATGTGCAATGTCTGGTCTAGTACAGACCATGGCGTACATCAAGCTACCGACTGCACTTGCATATGGAACACGGGACATGTCCTCTTTCTCTTCTTGTGTCTTGGGACACTGTTCAGCAGATAACCTCACACCTACAGGAATAGGAACCTTCACCGGTTTACTATCCTGCATATTAAACCTCTGCACTATTATCTCGACATACTTCCTCTGGTTTAACCAGAGCTTCCTCTTTATTTGATCTCTTTTAATTTCCATGCGCAAAATATAGTTTGTAGCACCGAGATCTTTCATGTCGAATTTGGAGGATAATTGGGTCTTCAAATCCTGGATAATTTCTTTGTCATTTCCAACCAGCAACATATCATCCCATACAAGACCATATAAATAACACGGTCACCAATTAATTTAAAATACACACAGTGATCTACTTTTCTTCTGGTGAAGCCAAGTCCTCGTATAAAGGTATCAAATTTCTGATACCACATCCTTGGTGACTGTTTTAACCCATACAGAGACTTCTTTAACTTGCATACCAGTTCTTTCGTACCCTTCACCGCAAGCCTTCAAGTTGCTTCATGTAGATTCCTCTTCCAAATCCCATGAAGAAATGTTGTCTTCACATCCATCTGTTCTACCTCAAAATCAAAAGCAGCAGCAACAGATAAAAGTAATCTAATAGAAGTTACCTTGGCAACAGGAGAAAAAATATCACCAAAATCAATTCCCGGCACCTGGGAATAACCTTTTGCTACCAACCGAGCTTTGTATTTCTCCACCTTCCCTTCTACATTTGTCTTCTTCTTGAACACCCATTTGCTGCCAATGGGTTTCCTTCTAGCCGAAAACTCCACCAAATCCCAAGCCTCATTTTTGTGCAAAGATGCCATTTCATCAACCATGGCCTCTTTCCAGAAGTTTCCATCCTCTGAATCCACTGCTTCCTTCACAGTTCTAGGATCATCATCAGTAACAGACAAAGAAAAATTTGAACAGAAAGCAGATGGACTATACCTTTCTGGCTACCTTCTTTCTCGAAATGATCTTCTCACAGCCGAAGTTTGTGGCTCTTCATCTTCTGATTCCTCCTCTGCTACAAAGTCTGATTCTTCCTCCTTTAGTTCAACTCTATCTTCACAGGTTCCTTTGGTTGGACTTCATGTTTGATAACATCTTTCACCTCTTTAAACACCACATCTCGACTGTACACAACCTTTCGTGTGACTGGGTTCCAAAGCTTATAACCCTTTAAACCATCCTT
>APFE030166859.1:85705-138714 GCA_000404065.3 Pinus taeda | reverse complement strand
TTGTTTCGTCCTCTTACCACCAGAGGGGAAACTCACCCGATTTTGCTTCCCATATACACAATTTCACAGAAATCAAAATCCAGAGAGCTATTACTCATACCTTCTACCATACCTTTACCATGAAGTATTCGAAGGCCCTTCTCTCCAATATGTCCAAACCTTTGATGCCACAACATGGTCTTCTCTCCAGAGACTACTAGATTTTCTGCTCCATTTTTAGGAACCATAGAACTATTGCACCCATCAACAACAGTGCTACCTTGAAACTTGTACAGATTCCAATCCGAACTCCTCACATCAATACCATTGCTCCTCGAACCATCTTGTAGGTATCCTTCTTGAACACTGTCTATACACCTGCATCATCCAACTTGCTTACAGAAATCAAATTTCTGGCCAATGCAGGAATATGCATAACACCCGGAAGGGTTTTAACCCTTCCACCTTGAAACTTCAACTTTACTTTTCCACGACCAATGATTCTAGCCTTCCTATCATATCCTAAGAAGACATCACCACCATCGTATTTCTCATACTCTTATAACCACTCTCTATGGGGAGTGAAATGAAAGGATGCACCTGAATCAATTAACCATGCCTCATGATCTACATGTGTACTTGAAGAAGCCAAGTACACATCCCCACCTTCATTTGAGGTGGTTTTTTCCTCTGTAGAAGGAGCATCATCAGATCCCTTTCCTTTATCAGGAGCTTTATATTTACAATCCCTTCTGAAGTGCCCTTCCTTTCTGCATTTCCAACACACCACCTTTATAGGTTTTCCTAGAGATTTAGATCTCCCTCTAGATTTAGATCTCCCATTCGATGACTTATTTTTGTTTCTGATTTTGGGACCGTCCTTGTACAGACAAGGCATCACCATTCTGGTTGTCCATATTTTTCCATCTCATCCCCTCCGTCAGCAAGGCTGAGACTATTTCATCAAATTGCAAAGTAGTTATATTGTTGCCTATTGCAATAACCAGACTATCCCACGAATCTGGTAGAGAACACAACAGACTAATGCACTTATCTTCATCTGAAATTTTAATATCAACAGATGATAACTGACTTACCATACTATTAAACGCATTCAAATGCTCTGTCACCGAGTCTCCATCTTTCATCCTCAGGTTATACATCTTTTTCGATAGGAATAGTTTATTCACCAGAGACTTAGATTGGTACAAACTCCCTAACTTGTCCCATAGAGCCTTCACCGTAGCTTCCCCTGATACATTCAACAATACTGAATCTGAGACACGCAATCGTATTGTTCTCTTTACCTTCCGATCCAACTTCTTCAATTCTTCATCGGTCACTCCCATTGGTTTAGTACACGGATCTACCGCGATCCACTGATCTTTATCCACCAACAGGTCCTCCATCTTGAGTTTCTACAACTCAAAACTCTGACCATTGAACTTCTCAATCTCTATCTTTCCGCTGCTCGCCATCTTCTTTCACCACCAGAATCGATCTCACAGATCTCCCACTGAACAGTGTCTACCACAGGCCTGAGCGAAACCCCTCAGCAACAAAGGTGTCCCCTTGAAGCCAAAACAACTCTGATACCAAACGTAGGTTTTAACCTCGTACAAAAATTACCTGCATACGAATTCTAAATCACAGGAAAAATAAAAAGGCAAGAGCATAAGACATAAAACACATATACACAGAGATTTCCCACAGGATCCCAAAACTGGGACTACCGACTTGATTTTTCATTATGTTCCTTTCAATGCTACAATACATATTTATACATCCTGAAGCATCTAATACCATGGACCGAAAACCATCACGTACAAAACCATGGACCGAAAACCATAGGTAGGTTTTCCCAACCTAATATAGGGTCCAAAAAAAAATTTCCCGGGGCGCTACCCTGAACCCCATAGAGGGGGGCTACCCGCCCCCCTCAAACCCTCGGGACAGGGGGGGTTGTCACCCCCCCTGTAAACCCCTGCTGCACAATCAGCGCAATGAAGGAGGGGCTCCGCCCCCCCTCTAACCCCCCGGTTCACTACGTAGGTTAGTCGTGGAAAGAATATAACACAAACCAACAAGATGGACCTTGGCATGTATACCAACTTGTACTAGATTGGAAGATGAGATGATATTTTTGATCATGTTGTTGCAACAGATGTTGGTGGCTGCCAGAGGAGTTAGAGTTGAGGAGCCTTGTTAATTAGGTCTCCATGTCCCGAATTAGGTCTCTAATGTTGATGATATTGTAAATTGGGCTTGGAGAGGATCTACAAGTGTTAGTGAATGCTTAATATGGTTGTACATGCAATGGAGGATGTCTAGAATGTTTTGGAGTTGGATATTGATGGTAGAGTTGTTGTGGAGAATTTTGATGGCTTGGGTGCTAGTATATAGTTGTTGGCTCACATCTAAGTCAACCTAGTTTAAATCATGATGATGATAGTAATGTGGCAGTGACTTGGTGTTGCTTTGTAGAGGTGTTAGTGACTTCCAAAGATCCTACAGAGCTTTTTCAAGCTCTGGAAGAAGTTTGGGTAGGTTCTGAGCTGAGGAGAGATTTTTTTGACCATCCTCTGTCCCAGTCGCATGGATGATGGGTCATGGGAGTGACTAAAAAGTTCTAGTTGTTGGAAGATAGGCATGTGGGAGAGAGTGAGGAGCTTTAGTCAAATCTATCCCGTGTTGTGCATGCAACCGAGGCTTCTCATGAGAATTTCTCTACATGTGCAACTCAACTAATTTCAATATTATGGTGAGGTTTATGATCATAATTTCCCACAGAAAATTCAAAGCAATTCGTGGGGTCTCTAAAAGTCGATCAAGGTTGAAGATATGAAAATGCCAGTGGAGTTAGTGATTGATTTGGTCAGGAAGGCTTTGTTATAGCTTCACCAACACCATATATTAATAGTAAAAAAGGACCAATTTCCTAGGTTCAAGTTTTTATGCCACATTCATACACATTTTCCCATTTTATGTATATTTATATATTGAATTGTTAAAAATTAAATTAGAGTGAAAATGTGGTGGTCATGATAGTCATTGAGAAAATCCATATATATATATATATTTTATTTTTTCTATTTATGACTAAGATATTGAGTATGTTAATGTGTTATGGTTAATAATTTTAATAGCAACTTTTATTTTGGTTTAGTAGTGATTGTATAAAAGTGTTATAATTTTAACATTATAGATGGATTCATGGACCCATTTAAGGGGGTCATTGAATCAATCTACCTAAATTTTAACATTGTACACGAGGGTCTCTAAATTTTAACATTGCGGATGGACTCAGAGACCCCTTTGTCTCTAAATTTATAAACACTATAGATGGATTCAAAGAAGGGGGGTCTCTGAATCCATCTGCAGTGTTAAAATTTAGGGACAAAAGGGTATTCATAATTTTAACACTATATATGGATTCAAAGACCCCTTTGTCTCTAAATTCTAACACTACATATGGATGTAGTGAAATGTAACACTTCAATATCAAAATTTCAATTTTCCATTTCTAGACTGACATAATTAAAAATTACTAACATAAAAGACTAATTCATATCCTTGTTGTACTTGTTATTTGGTCATATTTTTATTCTTGGACTATAATAGCCATTTACATTAATCATTATTAATTTTGTTACTTCTTAGCTAGTCATATATTTTAATCCTCCACTAAATTAGTCATTTAAGTTAGTCACGTTTAGTTTAGTCACTTATTATATAGTCACATTTTTTATCCCTAGACTAAAATAGTCGTTTAATTCAGTCATTATTAGTTTAGTCACTTAAATTTTCTCAAATGTAGTAGTAATTCACTCGAAATAATTGCGGTGACTAACATTTTTAGTCACCTAGTCACTAATTTCATCGTTTTCTACTAGTGATGTAACTATGGTTGCCCAAGCTCTAATTTTCATTCCAAAGTATGGGTTTGGTTTCAGATTGTAATTTTATTTCAAAAAATAAATGTAATATTTGTATATATTTATGTAATTTTATGTTCATTAAATGTAATAAGTTACTATTCCTGAATCTGAAGAGGAAAAAACTAATTGAGCTGTCAGAGAAGGGAGATTGAGCGCTCTGCTGCTGACCGCGAGGGTTTCGGTTAGGGTTTCAGAAACCCTATCTCTTCACGCCTGAGGACAACCGCGCACTTGCTACCTATTTTACCTGTTTACCTGGCCCGGCTTTTCAGGCCCATCTATCGTTTTCAACATGGCATCCGTTATTTTCGGTGATGTTATGGAAACAGAAGAGGAGGTTGACTATATAGAAGACCCTCTTCAATCCCAGGTAATATTCGATCGCCCGTCATTTCTTCCGTCGTATTCTGGCCCTAGTCTTTCGCCGTTTCCCTCCTTGCATCCCTCCCCAGTGGTCACTATTCCGGTTACCTCCCCTTCTCATGAGCCCAAGGGTACTTTGCCTATTGAATCCCCCGGCCTTGATCTACCCCTTCTGTCTCCGGGAACTCTCCACTTCCTGTCATTTGTTATCCCCCCATCACCATCCTTTGATCCTCACCCTCCGTCCTCCTCGTTCCTGGCTGCCGCATCGACCGGACCGCCTCTTTCGTCGGGGGCTGGGCCTTCTACTTACCATCATTCCCCCTCTGGATGTTTTGAGACCCCTGCTGTGAGGGTCTGTTCATCGAAGGCGATACCCATGGAATGCTCTCCGGATCCTCTAGCTGATCATCCATCAGCTCTGCGCACGGGAAAGAAGAGGAATAAGTGCGTCAAAGCTACTTCCAGGGATATATCCATTCGGTTCGGAGAGACATCTGCCATTGGGGAAGCAGCAAAAATGGCAAATACCATCCTGGTCGGGCATGTTTGAGGGCGCGTATATTCTGCTACCCGGCTCACCCTCTGGGTAAAGGAGATTTGAGGAGGTGTTCTAAAAGAACTTCCTGAAGTGAAATTCTTCCCCGTGGATGGTTTTCCCTACATTTTTCCAAGGAAAATTATACATATTTGGTTTTAGCCAGATATTGGCACATTGAGATGGCGTCGGTGCTGTTGAAAAGATGGAGCTCCCTATTCGATCCTGAACGCGAGAATATTGGGGCGGGGCCATTATTGGTTTGTCTCCCTGGTCTCCCCCTCCAGTATTGGAATGAAGAGTTTTCATGCGCTTTGGGAATGCTCTGGGTACTTACCTGGACCATGATAGATCTTTCGTAGAATCCAGGAACAGAACGCAAGCCCGAATCTTAGTTCACCTAGATACTCGTGATGGCTTAGAGGAAAAGATAACACTCCACTGGGGCAGATTTACATGGGTACAAATCCTAGACTACGAAGGAGTGCCTTTCAGATGCCATCACTGTCACAGGGTTGGTCACATTTTCAAGGATTTCCCTCTCAATAAAAAACAAGAAGAGGCCCCTGTGACAACCACCATACCCTCGAGGCCTATTTCTCCATCAGCACAATGCACTCCGGTATCGGGCATCCCCACCAGCTCTCCTCCACAAACACTTGGTTCGGCACAGTGCAATATACAATATTCGGTTACCAGAGCTCGGGCGGCCTCAGCATCTACATCCGCTCCGGGTATATCTCTTTTCCCTTCTCTGTCTATTTACTCATCTGGTGCATTTTCACTCTCTCCCTCACTGTTTGTTGCACACTGCTCATTACCCTCCTCTCCGGTTTTTGCCCCCTCCAATCCATCTACTCAATTGGTCTCTTCGCCACTCTCTTCCCCTTCGTCATCCAGGGGTGAAAATCATAAATACAATCTTCGTCCTCGCCCCCACACTATTGGCTCTCACCTGAAGATTGTCGGGTTGGGTACCACATCACCCAGCCTCATCCCTTTATCTGCTCGCGGAAGAAAATCTCACCTCTCAAAGGCTATCAGGAAAGCGGGTGCCAAGGTTGCCTCTGGGCGACAATCCACCATTGTTGGGGTTCTTAGAGAAATGAACACCCCTAACAACTTTCCCCCATGAAATGCCTTTCCTTCAACAGTAGAGGCTTGGCTAGTGCCTCCAAGAAACTAGCCCTAAAAAGGCTGATTGACACATCTCCTATAGACACCATCCTTCTCCAAGAAACCCTCGGTCCTGCCGACTCCATATCGGTTGCCCTATCCTCCATCTCCCCGGGTTGGCACTATACGACAATGGACTCATCGGGTCAATCGGGGGGCCTTGCGATTGGTTACAACCCTGCAACTATCAGGGCACATGGGACATGGGGGGTTCCTGGATTCCTGGGTCTCGACCTCTTCTCGGCAGACCCGAGTATCTCGCTCAGGGTTATTAACATATATGGTCCTTGTCAACAAAGGGAAGCTTTTTGGGACCACCTCCTGAGTCTGCATATCCTCTTTGCTGAGAATACTGTCATTGGGGGGGATCTAAATTTCTCCCTGGGATACCATGAATCCTAGGGTTCATCGGCACAAATCGACTCGATCACAGGATTCATGACTGATCTACTGGAGCGTCATGACCTGATTGATGTCCCCATGATTAAAACTCTCCCCACCTGGAGGAACAGACGAATTGGTGAAGCTTCCCTGGCATGCAGATTGGACAAATTCATTATGAAGGGCTCTTTGTTTCGACAGCTTCACTACTACAAGCAATGGGTGGGAACTGGGGGAATTTTGGATCACTATCCTATTTATTTGGAGCTATCGGGGCTGAATAAAAAGCCAAAAACTCCCTTCAAGTTTAATCATGGATGGTTACAGGACTCCTCCTACATCAAGCTAGTCAAGGATTTCTAGACACACAATCCTATAGATAGATCGGACTCGCTGGCAAAAGGGTTCTGCATGAACCTATCACAGCTCAAACATCTGTTTATAGAATGGGCCAGAGAAAAGAACAAACAGGATAATATAGCTCTCATGCACATTGAATCTGAAATATCCTCCCTTACTGATGAAAGAGGACTGGGCTTCATCACTGTTGAAGACAAATTCCACTTGGTAGAGCTTGAAAATCAGAAGCAAAAAATCTTAAGGGAGCGGGAAGAATCCATCCGTCTTCGGAGTAGAGCCACATGGTTAAAAGCTGGTGATGACAACACCCGATTTTTTCATCATTATGCAAAAGGCAGGAAGGTTAAAAGCATTATATGGAGTCTCCCTATGCTAGATGGAGATGTAGCAGATACCTTCCCTAAGCTCTCTCAGTTGGGGTCTTCCCATTTCAGAAATCTATACAAGCAACCCCCGGCTTCTTCCATTGCCGAGATCATCAATATTGCGGGCCATTTCCCCAGGTTCGTAAATGAGGAAGAAGCGGAGAATCTCTTCGATCCTGTTTCTCCCAAAGAGCTTGATAGCACCATAAAGTGGTACAAGAAGGATCGAAGCCCAGGGCCGGACGGATGGACCATTGAGTTTTACATTGCTTTCTATGAGCTAATAAGCAATGACTTATTGAGGGTGATTGAGGAATGTCAGGTGTTCGGATCCATGTACAATTCCATCAACTCCACTTTCATTGCCATGATTCCCAAATCAGATTCTCCTTCCTCCTTTGATGACTATCGCCCTATCTCCCTCTGTAACGTGCCATACAAGATCATATCCAAAATAATTGCAAATCGCATTCATCCTATACTATCGCGTCATATCGCTCCTCATCAATTTGCCTTCTTGGAACATCGACAGATCCATGAAGCTATTGGTGCTGCACAAGAAGCTCTTCATTCTATATGGACCAAGCACCACAAGGCCATCATCATCAAGATTGATTTAGCCAAAGCTTTTGACCGAGTCAGTTGGCTTTATCTCAAAATGATCCTCATACATCTAGGGTTCCCCCAAAACTTCATCACTTGGATTATGGCTTGTATCACCACTCCTACATTCATTGTTCTGATAAATGGCTCTGCATCCCAGTTTTTTCATTCTGAACGTGGTCTTAGATAGGGATGCCCACTATCTCCCCTCCTCTTCTTGATTGTCATGGATGCCCTGAGTCGGCTTATCGACTCTGCTAAAAGAAATGGGGATTATAGTGGCCTCAGGATTACTGATGACTGCTTCCTTAACCACCTTCTCTTTGTGGATGACGTTATGATCTTCCTGGATGGCAGCATCCATGATTCTTGGTCTTTCTCAAACATTATCAACCTTTTCTCATCTGCCACTGGTATGCTTGCAAATCACTCAAAGTAATCTATCATATTATCCAGAACCTCCATCCATGAATCTCACCTGGCACATCAGTTGTTCCCATACACCATCCACTCATTAGACCACGGTCTAAAATATTTGGGATTTCGAATCAAGCCTGTCAGCTCTAAGATCACTGACTGGATCTAGCTTGTGGCACAATTGGAGAAGCGACTCAACATCTGGAGCCATCGATATCTCTCCAGAGTTGGTAGGCTCGTATTGGTAAAATTTGTACTAGAGGCCACTCCGATCTTTTGGATGGCATTAGCCTGGATTCCGCGTAGCATCTTGGCCAAGCTACAACAAACTTGCAACAGGTACCTATGGAATGGGAATCAGGAAAAGCACATATTTTCTTGGGTTGGTTGGAGGAAGATCGCCACCATGGGGAGGATGGGGGCTCAAATATCTCCCTTCTTTCACACAAGCACTCGCGACAAAAATGGGTGGACTCTACTCACTAGCAACAATATTTGGACCAACATCTCATATCATAAATATATTTGGCCTCAAAATATTTTGGATTGGGTTCACCTCCCCACCTGGCCAAAATCAGGCATATCCTCTGTTTGGAAAGCACTCCTAAACTCTATGCCTCTCATCAGGGACAACCTGGTATGGAGGGTCAATGATGGAACTATAGCATGTATTGGCATGGATCCTTGGTCTGGAAGTGGAGGTAGACATATACTACCTGAAGCCCTCATTCGGCACCTTCACTCACAGGAGATAAAAGTTCTGGCAGACATTGCTGACCCACAAAACTCTTCCATATTTGAACAGCGCTGGAAATCTGCTATACAAATCAATATTCCACCTCTTTGGCATCAGGATTGGCTGGAATATATCAATGCTTATCTGAATCACATATAAGGATCAAACAGGGGCAGGATGAACTCATATGGTATCACTCGGGGAATGGTGTATACACCCCCAAGTCGGGTTACCTTACACTGATATCGCATAAAGTTCCGGATACGATTTCCTTTTTGTGGAACACAGTCTAGAAACTCACCGCTCCTCCCAGGCAGAAGCTATTTTTCTGGTGTATATTAAAAGGAGTCGTCCCTACGGGGGAATACCTTATGCGCTGTGCTGTATATGGACCGACATGGTGCACCTTTTGCAAGCAATCCTTTGAATCATGCGTACACTTGTTCATAAACTGTTCTTCTATATCTGCTTTATGGCAATCCATAACAACAACAATTCATCACACAGGCAAATGGGAGGGTGATGATATTACTCGAACCTGGGAATCTTGGTTTTACCACCACAAACATTCAAAGCTTCAAATATTTCCTATTATTACATGCTGGTATATATGGCTTGCTCGAAATCGTATGATTTTTTATGACAAACCTGCAATCTAGCCGCATATTACTGCTCTCATAATAGCTGCCTTTAACGCACTGCCTGACCCGCCGCAGCCCAGGAACAGAAGCCCGCGTGACCCTCGACAAATTGATCATAGCACCCCATGGGATTTCTTTGATGGCTCAGTGCAACAGCAGGGTTGTGGTGGTGGCTTTCTATTATTCATCAATGATCAGCATTTCTACAAAGCAAAACTAGGATTGGGAACTGGCACAAATAATTTTGTTGAGATTATCACTCTTCATCATCTCTTGCATTTTGCATTGGGGCACAACTGCATGCATATTCATATATTTGGTGACTCAAAGATTATCATTGATTGGTTCAACAATAATTCAGTTTGCCACACACACACTCTCAGCAACATTTTGGATGATATTAACATATTGAAGGCACAATTTATTAACATCACTTGTCAACATATCTACAGGGAACACAACAGCAGTGCCGAGCAACTTTCCAAGGAGGCTTCGGCACTTCCCAGAGGCGAGTGGATGATCCAGGAGAAACGAGGCACAAATTCATACCAGTACTACCATCAACCATATATAGATGCACACTATCACAGGGCTGCCAGCCCATGAGATACAGATCTGTTTTGATCCTTTTTTTTGAACTTTTTTGTACATAGCTGAAAATGCAAAATACATGATGCCCTGCGTGGCAATATGTTTATATATAACAGATAGTAAGGAACATCCTGCGTGATGGTTATTTTTTTATTTTTGATCAGACATAAACAACTACACAACTACCCACATGTGGTAGAAGAACTTACAGCATATGCAAATGCATCTACAACATGTAATTTTTCAACTTTTAATGAAAGATTACGATTTTTCCAGTGGGAAAAAAAAAATAAGTTACTATTCCTAAGATTTCCACTCAAACTCTATTGCCAACATCATCCACCTACAAAGGAAAAAGTTAAAATTCAAAGAGCATTAGTGTGAAAATTTTAAAAGTGACATGAAACATTAGAAAATGGGTTTTCAAAGCATAAATGAAACCCATTCAAGTATAAAAGTGCTCAAAGACATCAATTAAACATTCATTTGCACTCCTACACTCTCAAAGCATCCTCAGCAAAAGGGAATTTTCGAGTTTTAAAGGAAATTGTGAAAAACGGGGGCAGAGGGTGTATTTTGAAATGGTGTTGCGCGTTTGCAAGAAAATGTTGTGTCTTTCCTAAGGGAACTGTGCACCTGTTAAGAGAGGGCATGTTTGACCAGATGGTTGTGCGGTTGGTAGAAAACTTCTAGAGATTGCCCAAAGATCACTACATCATCTCCAAGCTTCAAAATGTGTCACCAACATGCTCCAGCAAGCAAGTAGGTTGAAATCATATCACTTGTCTCCTTAACAATTTAATTATATGGTGTTTCATTGTGTTTTGGTGTCCTACTAAATTCAAAACCCTAGTAACATAATCCCATTCCTAAATTTCATTTTCTAGCATCCCACTACCATTCCTAAATTTCAAAACTACCCCTTGTTACCTCCCTCATATCACACATCTCCATTTTCATCTCCTCAATTTCCTCACACCATTCCATACTCTCTACACATACATTCCATTTCATCATCTCCCTAGGGTTTGACTCTAATAAGTCATGGAAGAAGATGAGAACAAAAGTCGGAGTGGGGAAGAAAGACAGGAGAGGAGGCTATATAAGAGAGGAGGAAGAATCATTAAACATGAGCAAACCAATACCAGAGAACTCATGGCATCTCCCATCATTGTGATAAGCTTTAAGCATGTGGGTTGTTTTGAGTTCTGTGAGAAAGTACAAAGGATCCAATATTATCCTGTGTTGACCGAATTATTCATCACCAACCTCCATGACAACCAAGTAACCCTTGTGTTGGCATTATGATACAGATGTTTTCCTTGATGGAAACTCACTCAAAAGATAGTTCACAGTGCAGAAGACTAACAAGCAAAGGATTGCAGATCAGACTCCAAAGAATGAAGAAAGAGAGGTATACATATGTTCACTTTGTCAGAGTATCATATACATGTGGGTTAACAGAACAAAAGGAGTGTATATTGTATACATGCACTTTCACAATAGGAAAAGTGCGTACATGTTGGAAAACTAATTTTTTGGTCCGAGATATTTGGTCCAAGGTATTTTGATCCATGGTATTGGTTCAAGGTATTTGGTCTAAGGGATTGACCCTAGGTATTTGGTCCAAGGTATTGGTCCTAAGTGTTTTTGATCCATGGTATTGAGAAAGGCCTAAAACTATATAAGGAGGAGAAGATCATTAGGCCAAGGTGTGCAAGTATCGAATATCTAATGAAGTGTGAGATCTAGTATGCATGTTATTGGCTTATAGTGATTTTCTTGATCTGAACAACTTTAGTGGTTGATGAGGGTAAGATCTAATGATGGATCAGGATCTTAAGGCTTGAAATGAATTATCACTATGTGGTTTGACCATGTATAATCTAGATCTAAATATTGATGCATGTATTATTCTGTAAATGTTATGATTTGGGTATACTAAAGTCTAGAATAGCTACAAAATTATGAATTAATATTTCTAGATGTGTACACTGGTTGGCTTTGATAAAAGCTTGTATACACACCAGTTCGTCACATGGAAATAGCATATACCTTATGAAGTATGTTTCAATTGTTTATGTTTGTTGTTGTAGAGTTTTGGGTTCTGCTTTAGGTTCTGGTGACTGTATTCTGGTGATTGTGTTTTGATGACAGTACTGTAAATGTTCAGATTGATTGATTGTGATTTGCTTCAGTGATGATGGGCCTTTAGTGATTCAGCTGTGGGTGATTTAGAGATTGATGATTGAGTTTCAGTGATTGGTTGATGCAGATGTATTTGATGATTGTATTGTAGTTATGATGTTGTTGATGGGTCCATTATGAAAATTAGATGAAACATGGCCTTCAGATTGTGGTGTTGTGTTCGAGGAGTATCTAGTTTGAAAATTTATGAAACGTAGTCCCTGGAGGAAGAAATAAGGTCGTAGCCTTCTATAGGTCGGCACCTATGTACTAGTAAACATATCAGCTATTACAAGAGCTAGGGGGTTGTAGCTCCCTTCCAGTAGAAGTTTGAGAATTAGCGAAGGTTGTAGCCTTCTACAGGTCGGTGCCTGCGTACTGGTATGAGTCTACACCAGTAGAAGATTGTAAACAGGTTTCTCTTATATTAAAAAGAAGACAACAGCAAGTGGTTTTTGTCCCGCATTGGGTTCATCCATGTTTCTTATGTGTGATGGTTTGTTTTGTTATTACTACACATGGTTAATATTTATATGGTTAATGAAGTACTGAGGCATTGATTAAAGATCAACATATGATGAATTAACCGAATCATAGGTTTGTTGGATATATGTTAGTTGCCTTAAATACAGATGCGTGTACACACAAGTTACCTTTGTTGAGGTAGCGTATAGAAATCAGAGTATGAAATTAAAAGGTTATTGATTTGACTAATACTAATTTAACCCCCCCCCCCCCCCCCCCCCCCCCCACCCCCTCTCAGGTATTATTTCCAACAATTGGTATCAGAGTAGCTCCTTGAGACTTGAAGGGAGATGCATCATCATGAGTAATCAAGAAAGCATGGGATCCATCAGACCACCAATATTTGATGGGAGAAACATTGTTTATTGGAAAATAACAACCACAGACCATATACAATCACTTGGAATGGATGTCTGCGAAAATTTGGAAGGAGGATATACATTTCCAACAACAATTCCTAAGATACGGTAGGTAAAAAGCAACATGGAACCAATGCCAGAGCTATCAATACTTTATTGGGAAGTTTGTCAAAATCAGAGTATGTCAAAGTCATGCAACTCAAATCAGCCAAAGAAATATGGGACAAAATAATTCTAAGCTACGAAGGAGACTCTCAAGTAAAATGTGTTAAGCTTCAAACTCTCAGAATTTAGTATGAAACTCTTAAGATGCATAGTGATGAAAGCATAGCTAGTTGCTTCCTATGTATAGATGAGGTTGTCAATTGTATGAATAATATGGGTAGAGAAATTAAGGAAGTTACCTTAGTTGAGAAAGTTTTGAGATCCTTATCTACTAAATTTGAACCCAAAGTGTCTGCCACAGAAGAAAAATAGGATCTGCAGAATATCACTATGACGCAGCTTCACGGAATCTTAACTGCTTTTGAGATGAGAAGAGGAGGACCATCAGATATGAGAGAAGCCGCATTTAAAGCATCAAGAAAGGGAAAATAAAAATAAAAACACAATGAATCAAGATACATTTCAGAAGAAGAAGATGAGGTAAATTTTGTTAATAAGCTTCAACGGGGTTCTAGAAGTTTCAAAGGTAAGTTACCTTTCAAATGCTTTTCTTGTGGTAGAGTTGGTCATTACGGTACTAGATGCCTTCATGTCAAAGGAAAGATGTCTAAAGAAGGTAATAGAAGTTATTATACTCACGATTATAGTGATGGCTTGTCCAATAGTGATGAAGATGATCAAGAAATTAAACTTCTCATGGCATATGAAAATAACGCCTTAGAAAAGGAAGATTTCCTTAAAGAAATCAGTCAACTTAAAATTAGTTTGGTAGAAAAGGATACAATCATAAACACAGTGACACATCAACTCACTGAAAAGGACAAACACAATGAAGTATTAGAATGTGAAGTAGTAAGTCTAAGAGAAGAAATTGAAAAGTTAAAGACTCTGAATCTTAGATTTGCTAAAGGATCAGAAAAGTTAGATGAAATCATCAAAGTTTAGCATTTGCCCATTATAAAGACTGGTCTTAGTTTTCATGAATATATTGAAGGTGAATCTTTCTCACAAGGTGAGGCAAGGAACTCTAATGAAAAATCTAAAATGCTCAACAAGGAAATGAGAGGTGAATCCCATCAACAACCAAGGAAAGAAATTCTTCAAAGAGCATTGTTTACTCCTAACTGTGGAAGTAATAGTTGGTTATTTCCTTCGATAAATGATGTTGAATGTTTTATATGTCAGAATTTTGGACATGTTGCAGCTAGATGCAAAAGTAGAATTGTTCAAGACTGTCATACAGAAAGATCATCACGTTCTAGGTACTTTAAGGGATATTGTTCTGCTTGCAATATGTTTGTTCAGAAGGTTATTGATTGCAATAAAAGGAATATGAAACATGTAAGATGCTATGCGTGTAGCAAGTTTGGACATAAAGAAAGTGAATGCAGAAGAAAATTTCAGACACCAAACCAAAAGGAGCATACATCATCACAATCGAAGGTATTGAATAAGATGGAATTATTGTTAGAAAGATGTGGCATAGCTCAGTTTACAAACATAACAGACCCACGGGAAGCTAAAAGTGTAAAACTTTAGTATTCCAATTTTCATACATAGCTATTATGAAAATAAGTTACATATATATGCGAGTTAGAAGTTGCATAGTCATGTATATGGGGGTTTGAGGAAAAAGTAGTAGGACAAACTCACTAAAGGGAGTCTGATATGGTTTAGTCACTCTTCCGCTCTATTTGATGATAGTTACAAGGTGTTGATGATTTGTAGAAATGTGTTGGTGCTAAAACGTTGATGTATATCTTATTAATGATGATATCTTGATAACTCTCACTGATATTTGCAATGATCATATCTGACAATGAATAGTTGGCACAGGTTCAGGGGGTGCATATGATTCCAATAATGCATTGTTGGCATTATCTTAGAAGATCTTGGTACAGATCCACATAGTTGTTTTGATTCGGGTGACTCTTTTGACGATAGAAATATACAAGATGTTGATCCTAATGTTGTTGATGGTGCAGATCATATATGGTGTATGATATTTGATGATGAATATCATGGTCTTGTTCAGATTGTTAGTCCTTGTTATAAATTTCATGTATATCATTTGATGTAAAGGTCATGAAAAGACCTAATTTGTAACCCCACTTTCCATGGGAAGGATGATGTAAATTTTCAGTCATGTATAAACAAATTGGTGTATCCCCACTTGGTTGGGAGATTGATGTATGTATGAGTCATTGGTGATAGGAAGATCATACTCACTTAGTTGAGTTATAGAGTCATGTTATTCTTTTGAAAAATATTTTTCTAGACTCTGCATGTGCTTAGGGGTAGAATGGACAGTTTTAGTGCATCTCAGCATGTAGAAAGGGGGAGCTCAATTAGATAATTCAGCATGTACTCAGGGGGAGCATGGACAACATAATGTATACCAAAGGGGGATAACATCTTGGTCTTCCCTTTGCCCTTGATGTCAAAGGGGGAGAGTAAATTGGTGTTGCTTTTGTTGCCATCAAGTCCAAAGGGGTAGATTGTTGGCATTATGATATAGATGTTGTCCTTGATGGAAACTCACTCAGATGAAAGTTCACAGTGCAGAATACTAACAAGCAAAGGATTACAGATTAGACTCCAAAGAATGAAGAAAGAGAGGTATATTAGGTTCACTTTGTCCAAGTAGCATATACACGTGGGTTAACAGAACAAAATGAGTGTATATTGTATACACACACTTTCACAAGAGGAAAAGCATGTACATGTTGGAAAACTAAGTTTTTGGTCTGAGGTATTTGGTCCGAGGTATTGACCCTAAGTATTTGGTCTGAGGTATTGGTACTAAGTGGTTTTGATCCATGGTATTGAGAAAGGCCTAAAGCTATATAAGGAGGAGAAGATCATTAGGCCAAGGCATGAAAGTATCGAATATCTGATGAAGTGTGAGATCTAGTATGCAGGTTATTGGCTAATAGTGCTTTGCTTGATCTGAACCAAGGATGAACTTTAGCAGTTGATGAGGGATAAGATATAATAATCGATCAGGATCTTAAGGCTTCAAATGAAGTATCATTATGTAGTTTGATCATGTATAACCTAGATCTGAATATTGATGAATGTATTATTCTGTTAATGTTATGATATAGATATAACTGAAGTCTGGAATAGCTGTAAAATTATGAATTAATATTTGCAGAAGTGTACGTTGTTTGGCTTTGATAAAAGTGTGCATACACGCTGGTTCATCACATGGAAGTAGTGTATAGCTCATGAAGTATGTTCCAGTTGTTTCTATTTGCTATTGCAGAGTTCTGGGTTCTTCTTTGGGTTCTGGTGACTTTGTTTTGACGCCAGTACTCTGAATGTTCAGATTGATTGATTGTGATTTGCTTCAGTGATGATGGGCCTTCAATGATTCAAAGAATGATGATTGAGTTTCAGTGATTGGTTGATGCAGATGTATTTGATGATTGTATTGCAATTATGATGTTGTTGATGGGTCCAATATGAAAACTAGATCAAACATGGCTTTCAGATTGTGGTGTTGTGTTCCAGAAGTATTCAGTCTGAAAATTTATGAAATGTGGTCCCTGGAGGAAGAAATAAGGTTGTATCCTTCTATAGGTCGGCGCTTACGTACTAGTAAACATATCGACTAGTACAAGAGCTAGGGGGTTGTAGCTCCCTTCCAGTAGAAGCTAGAGAATGAGAGAAGGTTGTAGCCTTCTACAGGGGGTGCCTGCATACGGGTATGATTCTACACTAGTACAAGATTGTAAACAGGTTTTTCTTATATTAAAAAGAAGATAGCAGTAGGTGGTTTTTGTCCCGCGTTGGGTTTCCACCTTAAATCTTGGTGTTCATGCATGTTTCTTATGTGTGATGGTTTGTTCTATTATTAATGCACATGGTTACTATTTATATGGTTAATGAAGTACTAATGCACTGATTAAAGATCAACATATGATGAATTAACTAAATCATATGTTTGTTGGATATACACTGGTTTCCTTAAATATATATGCGAGTACATGCAAGTTACCTTCATTGAAGTAGTGTACATAAATCAAAGTATGAAATTAAAAGGTTATTGATTTGACTAATATTAGTTCACCCCCCCTAAGTATCATTTCCAACACCTTGCTGGCATCACCTTCACTGTATCTCTCGCTATCACATCAGTTGTCTTTGGGATCCCAAATGTTGGGGAAAAATGGTTTAAACAAGGAGAATTGAATAATTTCTATTATAAGCCATATGTTAAACCAAGGTACAAGAATGAGAGAAATATGATTTTTCCTTTCTCTTACCTCCTAGACAGATATGTTCCCATGATGAAAATCATCATGAGGTATTTCACTTGTGAGGGTAGGTTTTCTAGGCATTATTCATGTTGGCTTGTTGGGGCCTGACCCAAGTTCAGAGTTGATTTAGCCAAACAAATCCTCGTACTACTGGCCCTTTCAGCAATAGTCCATGAACTGAGGTCTCACCCGATGTAGTATGGGATGGTGCTAGAACTAGGTTTCTGCATTGTGGAGATGTCTGATGAGTTCCAGTGGTCCACAGTTCGCCCCTACACGCACGTGCTATGCACACTTACCCATACCTTGCAGCTTGAGATGTTGCCTTCGTACAGCCCTACTCAAGGGCCAAACACTATCATTACCCAAGCCCTTATTATCATTATGCTATTAGCTGATTAACTTATGCCTACTTGTACACATTAAAGTATACTTAGCAATATAACTCATTCATATAGGTGCGTGCAGTAAATAAACAATATATTTGCAACTTATATCAAACAGGTAATAACCCAAGAATACATACACAAAATTAAGACAAAACCTCTCTTTATTATTTTATTCCTCGGTTATAGACTCGACTCCACCATGTGAACTCAACTGCAGGGATCCGCGCACTCAGTTGCAGACTACTATGCCTCTGCACACTCAGCTACATAGCCTTCTCCTACTCTACAACCCAAGACGCCCTTAGACACTTAGACTCTTGCTCCTCGCTTATGCTTCACTATCTATTACTTTGTTAGTTATATACTTAGAGCCTCACTCTATTTAGACAATCCCATGGTCCGCGACCATGGGTAGGCTGAAATTACATGACAAGACTAGGGCAGACAACCCTGTGACTCTATCATACATTTTTCACTCTGCGGCTGCAGTTCGTGGAGTCTTTACAACAAGATTAAGTTAAAACTTGGGATTTGAGCCCCAAAACATGCCTTGGGGGGATTCCATGCCCAACAGGCCCCAAAAAAAACATCGCGACTCGCCCTTGAGTTAGTTGGTCGGTGCGATGATCTTGGCGTGGAGTCCCTCGAACTATTCTCGAACTATACTGAGGTTAGCAACAGACTGAGTTTCTGCTTATTGGATCTGCTACATTCACTGTTCTGAGACCTTTGTGTCTAAGGTGCTTCTCTACATCAATGTGTGCATCCCCTCTATATGTGCGAGCTTTCCTTCGATGTTTGTTGTGATAGTGAAATCCTCATCGATTTAAGGGTGAATGCACACTTTAAGAACTACCCCCTTGTGTCGCGTTGTGTCCACCTGCTCCTTTAGTGATTTGGCTTACTACATAATCGCAAGCCTCTGGGTGAGGGCTACTATCTACATAGTTCCTCAAACACTATTGTATTGTTGTTAGAGTTCTTGCGCTTCTGTCTCCAAGTACTGGACGTTGTAGTCCTCTTGTAGAGTTGTGAGGACCTCAAGTGCTTGTTCCAACATGCGTGTACACTTCTGCACTACACCTTCGATTTCATCCAATCCCACTATGATAGTGCTAGCATGTTGTTCTCTAACTTCCAGGGGAGTGGATGGCTCCGCATTTAACCGCAGCTCGGTGATTTGAAGATTCACCTCCAGCTGAACCTTTGTTGTTTCTTCCCTTGCCTCGTGAACTTCTGCTGCTAGTCTATGGATCCGCACCTCTATTGGTAGATCTGCTAGGATAGCCAGCTTTAGGACACTGCGGCAAGCGTTGCCTACCACCTGCACCAACTATTGATTTTAAGACACCAATTCATCGCACTATAGGCTGATTTGTTCCATGTGTGTCTTTTGCTCGCTGAGGAATTGGATCGCATGGTACTCCCTAGCACACAGCTCTATTGTTATCCCGTCTTGTAATAGATATAGTGTCTCACACGAAAGGGCATCCGGATTAAGTCCAATGCCTATTATCATGCTAACTGAAAATCTGTTGACCTCATTTGCTGTTACTAGGGCCTCTTCTGGCAACACTATTGTGTTTTTCATTTGTGCATGCAACATCTTCTCTATTGCCGAGGATCTTGCTGCGAGGTTGGTTGAAAGGGTACCCACCTGAGGGTGAGGCACCTGTAACTCCTCCAACTATGCCCTTAGGGTCCCCAACATAGTCTGGTGCTCTTGTATAAAATCTTGAAGAGCCTCATTGGTGACATCGCGCACTGTCTCACCAATGTCATGGAGATCACCCTCGGTTAGGGTGATTGGGTCAATGGCCAACTTTGAGGCGTTGACCTTCTTCCTCGACCTTGGTCTCTTTGTCATGTGTCGGCACTTCTACTATGTGGATGTGGTCCCTGGGTTCACATTCCCTTCTGTGGTTTCTACTTGCTCTGCTTGTTGCCCCTGCAAGGGCATTGCTTGGTCCTCGCTCGCCTTCGTGGTTGCTTCTTATGCTGCGGTTGCTTCTGCAGACTTTTTTTTCTCGATGGATTTCTGTGTTGCTTCCCGCACTGGTCGTACCTCAGCTTCTATTGTTTCCTTCTTGGCCAACTATGTGCCACGCAACTTGGCATCATCCTTCTTCTTTTGTGATACCACCCTATCAAGTTCTGCAAGATCTGGGGCATGCCATTCCGGAGGCCATGCCTCCAACACAGTGAAAATGGCATAGTCAGTGGCTACACAATGTGGCTTTATCCACTGCTTTGTTGTGTCCTTGCGTGCCCTAATGTATATATTATGCATGTTGGTTTTGAATTCTGCAAAACTCTGTAGACTGTTGTACACCGTGAGTGACAAGCAGGGCTTTCGATTGATCCACATCCAGATGTTCATCTCCTTGAGCACCTAGAAGATCTTGCTATCGCGTATCCTTTTTGCATCCTTCATGGCCCAGAGTGAACTGTACTTTGTGGCCTCTAGTAAATCTTTGTCAATTTTGGGGAATTGACTATCCTCCAGTAATTCCCCTGCTACGATCACTATGGAGAGCAACAACCACACATAGTGGAAGTTTTTACCTTGCTCCTAGGCTTCGCAATAGTTCTTCAAGAATTCCATGCAGAGGAACTCAACCCATTTAAACTAGACTCCCTCCAAGCACTGCTCTACCAGTGTGATCACCGGTGCAGGTACCTCGTCTACACAACACTTTCACATAACTTTGTTGGCTAGGATTTGTGTTGCTATGTGTACCTCTTTGTCCTTGATGTTGGAGATGGCGTAGCGCCTCTTCCTCTTCTCCAACTTATACTTCATCTTCATGGCCTCTGTGAGGGCCAAATCACTACCCTTCCCTTCCGATATGGTTGTAGGGTCCTTTCCTTTGTATGGTAGTCAGGAAATGCAATGGATTAGGCCCGTTGTGATGGGGATAGGCTCCTCCAATTATAAATACCCATCATGCACCAGGAAGAGCAACTACTTGATGATGAAAATGGCTATTGGGGCACAGTGGAAATGTGACACCCATAACAGGTTCAGTAGCTCGGTCTTTTCCACTCCACGTAGCCACTTCCACAGCTCTAATGTTGTCACCATCCCTACGATGTTCTTATTCATGAGATTCTCAGTCTCCAGGTGAGGGAACTTGTCGCAATCAGCGAGGTCCCAATCTTCAAACTTCATGGTTGGCACATAACGGACATGCATGCCTTCAAACACAATTTCATCTCGGAGGAGCGGGGTCTGGAGTGAACTCTTGGTTTCATCAAGGTCCTTAGGCACTTTGGCATTCCATTTTCACAAGGGGAAATATACAGGAAGTTTTGTTACAGAGCTTGTAGGTTGGATATCTTCCTCCATGCCTTCGTCTTCTTACTTTGTGATGATAAGGGCCTACAAATATTCTTCCTCCTCATCTGTTTCTATCGTGACAGATTTCCCCTTCTCTTCCATTGATAGTTTGTTGTGCAATGGGTTCCTCAGGGACACACGTACTAGAGCCATTTCCTGTTTATCCTTCTTGGGTCTTGGCGTACACGGTGATTTGGGGATGTCTACCACAACCTGGCACCTTCTAGAACATCCTTCATAATTGGGGTCTGCAAGAGCTCGATGGTTACTGGTTCTATTCCCAAACCATCCTTAGTTTTTATCATCATATCTGGGTTGTAATTTTTCACTTAGGAATTCAGGGGCTCAATCAATGCTCGACTCATAATGCTAAGGGCTCTACTCAATCGTTCAATTCTCAAATGACCAAGTGTTATTTGTTGAGAAGCCACTTGCATTTTGTAGCACCTTTTGATTTTGAATTTGACCATTCCCCCAATTTCGGGTCATTAATGCTTTCTTGGTTGGCATATTTTCCCAAATCATGCCCATAAATTGTGTCTTAAATGTCTTCCGCTTGCTCCATTTGGCCTCAAGTCAATCATCCCATCATGAACAATGACTTCAGCAGTCACTTTCTGGCTAATCCACGTGGCAGTGCAGTCCCCTACACGCGGTCATAGACCTTGTGACTCTCTGCTTTTGTGCACATCTCTAACATCGCGCAGCTCCTGGGAAGGATAGTTTATAGTCTCGTGCTCCCTTCCGACTACTTGGAGTGCTAAGACTATCCTTCCCTTGGCTAGTCAAGTGCTCTCACCACCCGTGTGGAGCACCATCCTATCCTCTATCATGGTTCTTGGATAATCCCCACCTTCTATGGTTGTGCACTTCCTCATTTGCAACATGCTATTGTGGTCACTACCCTTGACGATATGCAGTCTAAGCCAAGGCATCAGACTAACCAATTCATGGCAATAGTTCTTAAACCTGTTAGTATGATCATACACACCTTACCTTATCATAATATTTTTCTTGGTGAGAAACTCTTCCTTTATCTCATCTTCCAGCTTCTTGACCTCTGCATCCATCAAAGCTCTTTTCTCTCTTAACCGTACCCTTTCTTTTTCAAGTTCGCGAAGTCCAAGGTTTCCCTGTTGGATTTCTTCCACAAGTCTCATGTGTTCTTTCCGAGCTTCACGAACTGTTGTATCTATGGGTGTTGTCATGTGTGGACTAGGGTTTGCCTACTCCATAGGGATTACAACATCTTCTTCATACTTCAACATTGGAAGTGCCCACGCGATTAGAGTGTTGTACATGGTCCTATAAGCCCATAGAACCACTGGTATGCGCAGATCCCAATCAGTGCATCTTACATGGTGGACCATACTCAGTACTTCGCATACTTTGTCAAAGGCTTCCACATGGATACTCTTGGGTGCGTTTGGTTTTATCATAATTCATATTTAATGCCATCACCTTGCCCACTCTTGCCTGTTGATCATATTTCCTGTCATGAAGACAGTGTGCATTCATGCAGGTTGCGTACCATATGCAAGTATCCACTGGGAGAGGTGGGTGTGCAGGTTGTTTTGTCCATCATACCCATCTTTCATCCACATCTGAAGCTTTCCAAATTGCATGAGAATCATCCTTCTACATTTGTGCCAGTCCTCAAAATTCCACTGGTGCATACCCCACCACCTTGTAGGCGTAGCGCATAGTGCCCATTTAGAGCGTCAAAATGATTTTGTTTCGGAACTTCTCTTTCAAACTTTTTTAGGAAATCATATACCTCACTCAACCCATCATAAATAGGCAAATATCTTACCTCTGTTGTCACATAGCGCAGTGATCTTATCATCATGTTGCAATTGAGCATGGCTACCTCATGTAATCGGTTCTGCCATTGTTCTATTTCCTCGTCTGAATCTGATGTGTAGGAGTTTTCGTGCTCCCACAAAATCCTGCTATCCGATATTAGATTCACTCGGTCTTGCTCCCATGAGGTTACCTTGTAGATACATTCTAGATCGTTGTCACTCTCATCTTTGCACATTGGCTTTGTGTAGCGTGATCCTTCCATAGGGTCTAAAGATACCACTACACATAGTGACTTTTTCTCAAAAATCATCTTGCACTTATTTAGATTTATGACTCCATTTATGTTATTGGACCAATCTATCCCCAGTAGAATGGGGTAGGGATTGTTGTCATCAACAATCTCTATCACTTGGAAATCTGCAAGCACACTAGCACCTTCGATATCTACCATTATTACCTACAATCTTCCCATTCGTAGGATCTTTTGCTGGTTTTCCATTTGTAGCTGAATAGGAGACCATTGCAATGCAGGCCTTCCCATGCACTCCCATGTCTACTTTTGTAGGACTTTCACGTCTTATCCTAAATCTAGATCCCTTGATCCATTTCATATTCCTTGATTTGCGTAGTCAATCTCATGTCCCTTCTTGTTTTTGTTCTCTGCTTTTTGATCTTCCGAACTACACACAGTTCTCCTGACCTAGTGCACCTAGTTATGAGTTCTTGAAGTCCCTTCACAGCCTTGCTATCGTGTAACAACTTCATGCATGTCTCCAGAAAGGTAGTGAGCATTTGTGGGTCCATCTCCGGTTCTAGTTTGTCTTTACTACCTGAAGTGGAGGCCTTCGTGAAGCTCTTCTTAGCTTCCATGAATGTCTTCTTCGCGGGCTCCAAATCGAACTCTCGTTCCTTTGTTGGAGCCTTGTGAACCTAGGTACTCTCTTCAGACCACTTGCCCTTGTCTTTTCCTATCGTGATACCACTTCGGAGCATGATGTTTACATTAGGGTCCTCTTCACGTGGCTCAGACCTCATCATTTGCAGTTTTTGAGTCGGGGGAGGCTGGATTGTTCCTTTATCATGCAACCTCGTTATTAGTGTGGGGTAGCCCTCTATCTCATGATCAAACTGGGTAAAATATAAACATGATTCTCTCATCAGATTTTTACAATCGCGGGTATAATTCCCTAGCCCTTTGCAATTGTAACAAATGAGTTGCCCGTGTCCCCTTCCTGGTCCCATTCCACCTTGACCTTGTCTGCACCCCTAAAATCCAACACGCGCCATTGCTTCATTTTGATCGAGGGCTCATGTTTCGGTTTGAACTCTGTAGGTAGGAGTTCGATCCTTCATCAGTTCATAACTTCTACAGGTGTGCTCATCATCACCTATTGATCTACAGAAATTATAGAACAACTACTGGGACATCTGCGTATACTTCTATAATAGATGGAAATTATCTGTAGCATGCTTCCCTCCTATCTGACAAATTGTGCACCATAATGCATGCGTCATGCTCGGTCTTGCTTCTTCCTCTTGTATCAATGGCATTGGTCCTCCTCCCTCCAGGTAGTTCGCAAAGACTGGACAATGGTCCTTGTCATTTCCTTGGCCTTTACACTTTATGCACCATACCTCCTCGCACACCTCTGCATGAGTTTTTCTGTCCTGTTTCAGACTCTACATCTCCAGACACAGGTTTTTCAACTATACGTGGATCTGTTCGAATCCCAGACTAGGATCTTGTATTGGGGTCTCATGCAGTTTCATTGCAATCTCCAAGGCTTTGGCCTGGGTGGATAGCTTCTGATGCGACAGCACGGTCATTAGATGTGGCATTAGTGACACTACAAACCATGCGTGATGCTTCCCATCCGTCAAGGTCATGTTTGATTCCTGAATCATACCCTTGAGTCTTTGATCCAGCTCCTAGGGGGTCTCGCTTGGAAGCATCGCAATTTCCTTAAACCTAATAATTGATTGTGTCTCTGATTTTGGCCCGCTAAATTCCTTATTTAGCATAGCTTGGATATCCATGATACTTGCATTTGGATTGTCATTGGAATGCTTAATGTACCATGTCAGTGTGTGATCCTGCAACTCACTTACCAACATTGCCTTCTTTATATCATCATCCATGACTCCTTGTGCTTCCCATACACCCTTTACCACGAACCAAAATTGGTATGAATCTTTGTTCCCTACTCCCTTGAACACTGGAAACTTTATTCTGCTCTCCATATTGAATTGTGGTGTGGTGGAGGTGGTGTAGGCGGAGATGGGGGTGAAGATGGTGAAATTGGTGGTGGTGTAGGTGGGGGCGGTATGCACAGGATTCGCTGCCTTATCAAACTGATCACACTTCTTGGTGAAACTTTTGTGAGCTCTTCCTTGCTTTCTCACTAAGGTGAAATCAAGGGGCTAGTTTCTATTTATGCGCTACATTCGTTTCTATAGATCCTCCCACTTCGTGTAGCCCCAAACGTCAATTTTTTCGCATAACCAGCTTTTCACACAGTAGCATTTTAATCCAAGTGTTCAAATATTTAATGTACCTACCTCGCAGTCCTTTGAGGAAGCATCATTCCACCTTGCTGTAGCTGATTGAGGTTTCTACCATGAACTCAGTGATAAACCCTCCTATAATTCAATTGACCCAATGGTCCACAACGCACGTGATCTTATCTTCTGATGCTTCTAGTCTGCTTAACAACTCTGGAGTCCACACAATGGTTTTGTTGAGCCTACATCTTCCTTGACTATCTGCTAGCTTCACATTCCACTCGTACAACTTAGAGGGGAAAGATGCAAAGAAAATTTCATGGATTTTAGTATATAAGTAGTGCTCTAACCACCCTTCCTTCGATAGTCACGGATTCCTATTTTCTTGCGTCACGAGCTTGTGAATATTTTTGTCTAGCCACTCTTTAATTTCTTTCTTTGTTGGATTCCAATGACATGACATTAGACATTCCTTATGCAAATCTCGGTCCTGGCAATGGAACCATTTGTTGGCTTGTTGGGGCTTGACCCAGGTTAAAATTTGATCTAGCCAAACAAATCTTGGTACTACTGGCCCTTTTGATAACATTCCATAGAGCACGAACTGAGGTCTCACCTGAAGTAGTATGGGAGGGTGCTAGAGCCAGGTTTCCGCACCCTGGAGATGTCTGATGAGTTCAAGTGGTTCGTGGTTCAACCTTGTGTGCACGTCGCTACACGCACTTAGCCGTACCTCACAACTTGAGATGCTACCTTCGTGCAGCCCTACTCAGGGGCTGAATGTTGTCATTACCCAAGCCCTTACTGGTATTCCATTGTTAGTTTATTAACTTATGCCTAGTTGTATGCGTTAAAGTATACTTAGCAATATAAATCATTCATACAGGTGCGCGCAATAAATAAACAATATATATTTGCAATTTATATCAAACAGGTAATAACCCAAGAATAGATACACAGAATTAAGATAAAACCTCTCTTTATTATTTTCTTCCTCATTTACAGACTCGACTCCACCCTTTGCAGTCGACACGCGTTGGTTCGAAACGATGAACCACACTGGTTGGTTCGAAACGCGTCGACAATGATCTTTTTATGTGATTTATGCAGAAGCTCTTTTTACAATTATAATGGATCACAGAAGCCTCAATTCTACAATTGTCCACCCTGTGCACTCAACTGCAGGGGTCTGTGCACTTAGCTGTAGACTACTATGCCTCTGTACACTCAACTGCGGAGCCTTCTCCTACTCTACAACCCAAGACACCCTTAGACACTTAGACTCTTGCTCTTCACTTTTGCTTCACTATGTATTACTTCATTATTTGTACACTTAGAGCCTTGCTCTATTTATACAATCCTATGGTCTGTAGACAATGGGTGTATCTGACATTACATGATAAGACTAGGGTGGACAACCCTGTGACTCTATCATAAATTTCGTGCTCCATGCCCACAATTCACAGATTATTTACAACAAGATTAAGTCAAAACTTGGGCTTTGAGCCCCAAAACATGCCTTAGGGGGATTCCATGCCCAACAATTCCTATCATATCAGGCTACTCATGCATTTCACAAGAGTCAAAATGCTCAATATACACTACTATCTTTACTCGAGAATTGACAATATGTCATTCATTACCCAAAAGAATATTATGAACATCAAATTCAAAGTATCTTTCACTACTCATATCAAGATGATAGTCCTCTATTACCTTGATCAACTTAACATTGCATGGGACACCTTTATATCCAATGAGATTTTCACTATCCCACCTATTCAGCATGGCTAAGAAGCACCTTCATCATCTTATCCTTCCACATCCATTCCTCCACCACAGCCTACAATTCATACATCATCACCAAATCAGTCTCTTTCACCCACCTCAACACCACCATCTCCATTTCATACTAAGACTGGGTCACCTAGCAGGGGTGAAATTAGCAAGCCTAAGAGGGCTGATTTGGGCATAATGGCACATACTTATCAGAGAGGCCATAGGCAGGTGTTTGTCCCACAGATTGTGGGAGGGGCCTTGCCTTCTTCATCAGTAAAGCAGGTACACAAAGGTAAAGAAAAAATGACAGAGGTAGATATCAAGAATGTGGAGGACGACCTCCACGAGGCAGAACAAGATTTTGACTTTGTTGACCTAGATGAACATAATGACAATGATGAAATTAGCATAGTCATCAAGGAAAATAATCCATACAACAAGGAGCTCTAGACCAACGTAGAGAGGTCTAGACTTATTATTTCATATTATGCGCAAGAAAACTAGAAACTTCAAGTTAAGCATGATGTCATGGAGATTCAGCTCATCAAGGCAAAAAGAGAAGAAATGAAAGCCAAGGCATTACTTGATGAGGCCTATGATAGGTATGGTGAACCTAAATTTGAACAAGAACGAAAATGCATACCTATGACTAGAGGGCTGAAAAGAACTCTAGAACTAGAGAGACAAAAGAAGGCTGAACTTGCTAATTAGCTCACCCTAAATGAATAATTTTCCAAAATGATGAATGAGAACCGGAAGTATTAGCTCGAGAAGTTAAATGGTCATCTTGAGAAACTCTCATTCAAGGCCAAAAAGGATAATGATATCCAGAGAAGGATGGAAAAGTATTATGGCATGAGAAAAAAAATTGGAAGAGCCAAGCTCAAAAGAGCCCATGAAAAGATTGAAGCCTTGACAAAGCAAGAGGAGAAGAGGATGCTAGAATTCTTTCCAAGGCATCACGCCATGCCTCAAACACATGATCAGCCAACATCCCACCAATTTTGACAAGTTTTGAGAAAATTTTTGCAGGTTGTGAATTTCTGTGTTTTTTGAGGCATTTTTAGCACAATAAAAAGGTCAAACGAGCAACACCTATGGTGTTGCACTCTTTTTTGGGGCATATAATGAGAAAAGGGTCAACATCATTAGATTTAGAGTGATCAGGACATGCACACTATGAATTTTCTAGGCATTTGGAGACAAACAGGTCAGTCAAAATCATCAAAATCGTCAAAAACCACCAAAAACCACCTTTTTTCCTCATTTCTGGCTTGGGTGTTGTGCATTTACCAGTCTTGGGAGATTGTGTTTTTAACAAGGAAAATGACCTTCAATTTGAAAACTGAATACATATCTAGAAAGTAGACTTGAGGGACTTTCAAGCAAGCCATCTTGGTGCAAATTAGACACTAGGAAGGAACCCAAAGGTAGTCCTAAACTAGGAGGGTGCATTTGACATAGAAAGGGCATGTTTGATAAAGAGAGGGTGTGTTTGACAATCTTTTCCATTTTTTTGAGTTTCTCTCCTATTTTGATTTTCACCTTGGAAAATGATGATTTTACCTATGTAAATGATCAAATTGAATGTAGTTATCATGTTTTTACTAATGCCTAGGGTAAATGCATTAGGTAAATCAAGCAAATGAGGTGTGATGAATCAGTTCACTTAAGATAGGAATGAGTCACTTGGACCATCCTACAATTTCACTATCAGTTCATATTTTTGTGTAATATCTTCCTCACCTCATGTATTCGACCCTTGAGGATGAGAGGAAGTGGCTTTCATGTCTATTTAGTACCTTTCTTCACCATAGGCAAGGGGTTGGACCTAGTTAGATGTTTGGCTATTAATCAGAGACACTAGTGTAATTAATATTTAGTAGAATTTAATGAATGAGTTGCAACTATTTTGATGGAATACCCACGGTATGGAATTTTGACATAGTTTCCTCTTATGTTGCATATGTTTGAATTTTTTGTATTCCCATATTTCATTTCAATTCTACGATATGTTTATTTTCAAGTTGATGAGCAGAATACATCTTATATGCTCTGTTTTGGGGAAATCTTCATAGTTTCTCCATTTTCTTCAGTTTAGAAAGAATACATGTTTGTCTTGCTCTTTCTAGAACCTCACCAGTCTTATCCATCTCACTTCATAACCTTAAAGTGTTTTAAGTGCCTACCTACCTTGCTCCATTAGATGTTTGTAATCATACCCTTATTTTCCCTGGCCTAATCTCTTTGACCTAATCCTCTTCCAACACCAATTAAATAACCTCTGCACATCATACCTATCCTAAAACCCTAATCCATCCATCCCTCTTAGTTGTGATCCTTTGGAGAGAGCCCTCTTCAGCTTGGTAGGGCTAGATACCAAGTCAAAAGATTGGTCGGTGATTACCTCAGTTAGACCCTTCCTTAGCCTTGGAGATCTGGAGGAGTGATAATAGGAATGCTAGTCCAAATTGTTGTAGTTTTTGGGAATATCTAAGTGGTTTGAATCTATATATTCATTTTTTTTCAATCATTTTCCTTTTGTTTGTCTAAATATTTTCCTCTATATCCTACGGACTCTTACAAATATTCTTCATAGATTCTTGACAACCCATCTCGTCATGAATCATTTCTTTATTATCTAACTTTTACAATTTTTTCTTTTAATTCTTTAATATTATTATTTTTTCTTTAGTGGATTCTATTTTTCTTTTGTTTGTAATTTTAGGAATATTTATTTGTATTGATTGAAACCAACCCAGATCCATCTTTAACCCATATCTAGCAAGCATCGAGAGGGATCAAATATTCTTGCACTCTAAAGAAGGTTCACATCTCAAGAGATTTGATCACTCTCAACACTCGGTAGATCCCAAGTTAAGATGGATCTAGGCTGGTTTATATAAATAAATAAGATTGTTAGTTTTTATTTTTACAATAAATACATAAACACATTAGGAAAAGATAACAAAAGTTAAATGTTATTTATTTCATCTTTATAATTTATTGCTAGACCATTGATAATATACACTATTTTTCACTTTCCACATGATTATCTAGCATCATAAACTTAATTTTCCACATGTATATGCTCTATACCCGTATAAACATTACAATGTGTCCATATATTTTATGTACAACTCTTGCTAATGGTAAGCACGTCACTTCACTCGAGGCTTGGATTGCTTTAGGCTGAAATAAATTATATACCTTAAATCTAAAGGTAATCTCTCTTTCTCTTCCCTCCTCTATCTCCCTTTCTATCCCACCACCCTTTATCTTGCTACCCATCTCTCTCTCTCCCCTCCTCCCTTGTCACTCCCTCACTCTCCCCACCTTTATCTCTCTATGTATTTGTTCTTCCCTCTCTCTCTCTCACCCTTCAACTCAATCTCTCTCTCCCCCACCCTCTCTCCTCTCTCTAGAATATCTACAAAATATTTTTAGTAGTCATGAGGATAAAGGGTTTAATTATATCTAAAAAGTAACTATATCCTTCTTTCTTTTATATTTAATTAAAAAATATTATAAAATTAAATTATGTTTGTGAAATGAGTTATAGTTTTTATGCATATGGTATTGATGAACCATCATATTGGCACATGGTATTGTAACGAAACCTACTTACACGTTAATACTATCGATAGTATAGTGGGAGTGAATGTCCATGGTTAAAAGTCTTCTTATATTTTAAGTATTAAGTTTTTATGTGTTTATTAATTAAATTTAAATAAGGTTATGAAATCATTACTTTAATTTATATGGATTTTACACTTTATATTTTACATGATGTTTTATAGTATACATTATACATTTTAACTTTTACATTACATTTTACATGTATATATATTTTAATTTGAATATGAATCCAATGCTTATTTTTGTTTTGGGTTTTTTTTTTCCACTATATATTTTTCCTCATATTTAATACATGTTCAGAAACTTACCTACATTATATTACTCACAAACTTACCTACATTATATTACTCACTTGCATTACATGCATCTCCCCTAAACTGGGTTGTAAAGAGCCTCTCAACACAATCATATATATCTTGATAGCTTCCTTCATGTTCTAGATATAAATGAACAAGAACATACCTACTAGTTGAAGCAGTATAAGGTGGTTCCTCAATGGATTGCACTATTCTTACAAATTCCATTAGTCCTAGTTATTCATCCCTTTCTTAAGTTTGTAAGTTTTCTCTTATTACATACTTCCATGTAAGAATTTCTTCCAATAGTTCTTCAATTTCTCTGATTTTTTTCAGGTTATGTTGTTGTATTCAAGATAAAAGAGGTAATATAGAGATTGGGATGAGTAGCCATTCTCACCATCCCAATTTAGTCCCTTCGGGTTACTAAATTTGTTAGTTTCATAATCAATATTATATGGATCATCATCAAATAATTCAACAAGATCAAGGAAAATGATATTTCCTTCAGGCCTTTCTATGGGGGAACAAAATTTTAAATCCCACTACGTGACCTCTAAGTCTTCTGTAAATAAATCAGACAACTATGGCTTGGATTTTTCCTTTGGACATTGGTGTGCCCAATGTCCATGCTTATGGTAGTTATAACAAACTATTTTCTTTCAAGCCTTTTGGTTCCTCTATAGGAAAGGAATTTTTTTGATATGTTTCATGTGTTTTTTTCTTTTCAATCGGGTCTGATCATGATTAAACTTGGAACAAAAAGTATTTTTTTCTTTCCTTTACTCTTGCAATGACAAACATTTTTACTAGTTTGGTGGACATGATTATGTGCACCACAACCACATTCTCGCAGATTTCCCACATTCTCACTAAGTTGCAAATCCTTTGTGCAATGAAGAAATATGCTAGATGTTCATAATCTATCACATGACCCATTCCATGAAATTGAGTATATAAATCTTGGATCATTGCTTCATTATCTTTTCGATAATTTATTATTTAATATTTTGTTGTCTTTGGAATCCATATTCACCATTCCACTGCTAACCCAATCAATCCATTGATTAGTTGTGTTTCCATATATCTTGGTGTAAGTGAAACATCTCCAACTTTCTTCACAATTACCCAATTTATTATGATTTTAAGTGCAAATATGAATTCATCAATTGATTGGCAACCTACATTAATTATTAGATGGCTAGACATAACATTAGCTACTTTGTTCCATTTATGCCTAAATATGTAAAGATTCAATTGTGGGAAGAAGAGGCATTTGGAGTGTTGCAAGACATTGGGATATCTCTAGCTCACATTTTTTAGTCATCATTTGGAGACACTTTTATTTTTCATTAGGTTACAAAATATGTAACAACCTTTTCATATTGCAAACTTTCACTTATATATTATGTGAAATTTTCTCACTTTATCCAAAATCCCACTCATGTGCATCATCCTCGACATAAAATAGTCATGGAATTTTATTCTTATGCTTAGATTGGTTACCACTATCTTACAGAATATATTTGTTAGTGACTAGGGGGTTTCTCTTAGGATTTTTGAGATTTTTTTTACTTATTCCAATCTAGTAAATAATGCATCTAATAAATCTAGCTATGTATTAAATTTATCCATGGATGTCTTTAAATTTGTGGTGTGAGTTAAGATATGTGATAGATATGATTTTTATTAATCAATTATTTTATTTCTTTCTTTTGTGATATATTTGTTTTCTTGATATTCAACAAATATCTATGCAAGTAATAAATGTTTTGATTACTAATTACATCTTGCTGATTTGAGTAATTCATGAGCTTGAACTCATCCAAAACTATATGTGATATTATAAATGATCTTACTGGTTCATATTCTCTTTTAATCTTCAAGTCATTTGAAAAACTATATAAAAGGAAATGCAAGTAGATTCTTTCTAGGGAGGTATGATTCTTCTCCTCCTGGAAACCTTTTTATGTTTCCTAATCCTTATTTGGGGAGAGAGAGCATCCATAACTAGATAGGAGAAAGGGGTGTTTTCATAGTTTTTCCACCTTGAATATTGTTGATTTTTTCTTGACAAGTAAGGCATCCTACGTACCTGCGTATATATTTTTTTGTTGTTGCAGGATTTGCATGTATGGGTCATCTCTTGTGCAAAGGGACATAGTTATGAAAGCCTTAGAGAATGAGATATATTTAGTGTAGAAAAATGGATTGATCTTCAATTTATTCACATGGGTAAGAATTTGGGTTTTTACATCAGAGTATTTATCTTTCCATGCTAGAGGATATGAACTGTCTAGCTAGTTAAATGTGAGTTTGAGCTTGTTTAACCCTTTTTTTCCCAACCATGTTGTGTAGGTACGAGGGGTTCTAGTGACTATAATTTCTCAATGGTGGGGATGTATTATTTTCCAAATATAATAGCCACCACTAATTTGAACTCGATAATGTAGGATTTTATAGACATGTGAAAGCCAATAGGAAATATATTTTCTTTAGCAAATCATAACCTCTCTCTCTCTCTCTGTCTCACGCATACACACACACATATGGACCATCATGAAGGGGAGTAGAGAAAGCTCCTATTAACACATCAAAAAATTATTATGACAGGTAATGATAGCACAACACAAATAAGAGATTGGGAGGTATGGATGAACTAAGGGACCTAAACCAAACATTATAGCTCTTATATGTGCATAGAGGAATACTTATTCTATAACCTTGTTAATGATGTATCAGTCAAGGAGACAAATATTTACAAGGTCATCTAATGAAGAGAAAGGAATATCTAGACAATATTTCCTATGAAAGAATGAGATAGGTAATTCCACCATTTCAGCTTGTAAATGTATTTTGGAGGAATAGGGGGAAGTTCCCAGTGCTTAGTTGAATTTTCTTCATTGATAGAGCTTAAGATTATGTCAGAACTAGTTTTAGATAACAAGGGCACTCATCATATTCTTATAGATGTCTTTAGAATACAATCCTGGTTATTCTCTAAAATATTTACTTGATCCATAATAGATCCATGTTGATAAAAGGTACCAAGTTTAAGTAGAATAATAGGATCAAATATCATATTAGAGGATACCTAAAATTTGTAATTGGCGTAAGAGGTCAATTGAACAACAATTGAACAACAACTAGTCCCATGTTAAATTTCCCTTTTTACACAGGCACTTCACTCTACACCATTGATCAAAGCGTGCTAGATCCAATGGTTCACAATGATATCAGTTAGGGAACTAGCACGACACCTAACCGTTATTACAAAGCTGATATTGTTTATAAACTCTTGGTCTATAAGAGTTCAGATCTAGATTTTAGATTATCGTTCGATCATCTTAAAACTTGATATCCACTGGATAATGGAGTCCATCAAATCCTATGGCTGGTGCTTCTTCAACTAAAACACTAGTTAAAAATAGGGCTAACCTTGCCGTTGACTATGACCCAAAAGTTTGAATTTGCGATTGACGGCTAAGATCGACTGTAGGTCTTCAACCACGATCAAGCCTTTATGTGCTCTTCTATCCTCGCCATTCATGGTAATGACCGTGACTAACATATAAACACTAAGATTTATAATTAAATTGTGAAAGCAAGGAAGATAACCAATTTAGTTTCAGAATGCAAATACATAGAGGTAAATGAGAGTTTTCACCAGGATTAACACCCAAATGATCACTAAATTAAATTCCTTCAATATAATAATAGTTACAGAGTCTTGGCCCTCTCGGTTCAATTACAACAATTTAACAGACCCATGTTTCAATTTCAAAACCCTCTCTATCATTCAATTTTCACCTCTCACTCAAATATCAATCATCTCAGCTAATTCCTTTTCATTACAATTTCTTCTCTTTTATGAGCCAAATCTTATTCTAATTGTATCAACAACTCGATATTTATTTTAATCAATCTAACAATCAAATCTCTATTTTTTTTTGTATTACACACCTATGTTAACAACCTATCCCTTAGTCTAAAATAAGATAATTTCCTAACTATTACAATAATTAAGTACAAATCATTTTCGAGAGATCCAATCCTCTCTACCATAACTAACTTTTTACCACTCAGGTCAGTGAAATTCAACTCATTTAGCCACAACATGTGAACAGACCATCACATTACTGGCTAAGTCCAGATGCTCCTGCATCAGATTCCTGGGCGAGAAAAGAATCATCCCTCAGTCTTTCAAGGTTTACTCCATACTTCTGCAACTCTGCTGTTGTCAACCAACTAGAATCATCCACTAGATGTCCTTTCCATTTGACTATATATTGAAAATAAATCTGTCCTCTTGTTCTTTTGGATACTCTTTTCTCCAAAACAGCTTCCACCTCTCTCTTAACTATCTTTGGCATTTGTTCTTCCCAGCTCAAAGTTTGAACTTCATCTTCTATAGTTTCCTCCTGTATCTTTGTCTCTATCTCTTTGTATGGATACAAATCCGCGACATTGAAGATAGGTGATACTCCAATCCCTTCTGTCAATTCAATTTCATAAGCATTAGTTTCTACATGGTCATATCTTTTTCATTTTTAGTTTATTGTAAGTCTTAGCAGGAAATATTTCTTTTCTCAAATACACCATCACTAAATCTCCCACTTGGAATTATTTCTCTCTTATTTTCATATCTACTCTCTATTTGTATTTGCCACTGCTTTCTTGCAATCTACCTTTGACATCTTCTTGTAGTCTCTGCATCTGCTATGCAAACTCTTCAGCTTTTGCACTTATTGTCTCTTGTTTTCCCAAATTTTTGTGCTCATACACACCTCTTGGATTCATCCCCAAAAAAATTGAAATACACACACTCTAGTACTTCAGTTTAGAGTGTCATTATAAGCAAACTCAGCCTGAGCTAGTGCTAAATTCTACTGCTTAGGATTTTGATACACCAAACTTCTCAATATGTTTCCCGAGCTTCTATTTACTACTTCTGTCTGTCCATCTATTTGAGGATGGTATGCTGAAATGAAACTGAGGTTAGCTCCTAGTTTCTTCCAAAGAGTTCTCCAAAAATTCCCTACAAACTTTGTATCTCTATAAAAAAAAAATACTTAGAGGCAATCCATGTAATCTTACAATTTCTGGAAAAATAGATTAGCAATATGTGTTGCATCACTAGTCTTTTTACATGCAATGAAATGAACCATCTTGGAAAATCTATCTACCACAACATAAATGAAATCATTCCCCCTTTGAGTTTTAGGTAACTCCAAAACAAAATCCATGCTAACTGCATCCCATGGTTGGTCTGGTATTGGAAATGGTTGGTACAATCTTGTATTCTGGCTTCTCCCTTTAGCATGTTGACATATCTTGCACTTCTTAGAAAATCTCTTAACATCAGTTTTCATTTTCGGCCAATAATAAATAGTATCTACCGACTGAAGGTTTTGTCTTGTCCAAAGTGACCAGATAATCCTCCACTATGTTTCTCATCTATTATGTTTTCCCTCATAGAACATTTGGGAATGCAAAACTTGTTTCCTTTAAACAATAAACCTCCTTGGATAAGATAATATAATCACTGACTTCGGTTATGAGCTATTGGATTTTTTACTATTGTATAATATCTTTGAAATATTCATCGTCTTTATACATTTCAACCATTTCTCCAAATCCTATGACACCAACTTTTAATTCTTGCACAATGAGATTTACCCTGATTAAAGCATCAACAACTTTGTTCAACTTACCACCTGTGTGCTTTATCACAAAAGTAAATCTCTACAAAAGCTCTACCCACTTGGCATGTTTCTGGTTCAATTTTGGTTGGTTGTTTATGAACTGTAATGCATGATTTTCATAATACAATATAAACTCCTTTGGTAGCAAATAATGTCTCCATTTTTTTAAGGCTTGTACAATATCATAAGATTCTTTATCATAAGAAGAATACTTCTTCTTCACTTCATTTCATTTCTCAATGAAGTATGCTATTGGTCATTGTTCCCGACTCAAAATTTCTCCAATTGCAACTCCACTAGCATTTGTTTCAACTTGGAATACTTTTTCAAAATCAGGTAAACCGAAAACTGGTTTCTCTGTGATTTTCCTCTTTAGCAACTTAGAATTCTTGTCTTCTGCTTCTCTCCACTTAAACAGTTGATAGGTCTCCTTGATTGTTTCAAGAATTGGAGCACAAATCTGACTAAACTCTCTGATAAATTTGCTATAAAATATTGCTAGACCATGAAAACTTCTTACCTCAAATATATTCCTTGGAATAGGCTAGTTCCAAATTGCTTGGACTTTCTCTGGATCCATTTTCAACCCTTCTTAAGAAACTACAAATGGAAAGTAAATTAATTCTTATTTCATGAAACTGCATTTCTTCATATTTATCAGTAGTTTCTCTTCCTGTAGAGTTCTTAAAAACAATTTAAGATGCTTTAGATGTTCTTCTTTACTTCTACTAAAAACTAGAATATCATCAAGATAAACAATAACAAACTTGCCTGCATATTCCTTGAAGACTTCATTCATCAATCTCATGAATGTGCTAGGTACATTAGTGAGTCCAAAAGGCATTACTAACCACTCATACAACCCACTGGTTGTTTTAAATGTAGTCTTCCATTCATCTCCTTCTATAATTCTTATTTGATGATATCCACTCTTCAGATCTATTTTAGTAAAATACTTTAACCCACACAAACAATCAATCAAATCATCCATGCATGGTAAAGGAAATCTATATGATAGTGATCTTGTTTATGGCTCTGGAATCTATACACATATGCCATTCACCTCCTTTCTTTGGACTGAGTATTGTTGGTACAACACATGGACTAAGACTCTCTCTTATTAGTCCCTTATCCATTAGTTCTTGCACTTGTTTTCCAACTCCTGCATTCTCTTGAGGAGTTAATATGTATGCTTCTTTATTTAACAAACTTGCTCCTGGTATTATATCAATATGATGACTAATACTCCTAATTGGTGGCAATGCATTTGGTAAATCATCCATAATAATATTAGCAAAATCATTCAACAAAGTTTTGATTTATTTAAGTAAATCATCTAAGTTCGTGGAAGTCAAAATTACCTTAGGTCTCCCTATGACAACAAAATGAATTTCTTCACGTTTTCCTGCCTCTCAAAAACAACTCGTTTCCACTCATCAGCGTAACACTATTTCCAAGTGCTATTTTGTCAGCTTCATCCTTTAATGGCAGCAATGTATGTTTATTTCCATCATTCTCCAGAGTATAAGTATCTTTCCTCCCATCATGAATAGCTTTCCAATCAAACTGCCATGGTCTTCCCAGCAATACATGGCATACATACATGTGCATTACATCACACAATATCACATCCTTATACGTACCAATCTGTATCTCTACCTTGCATTGTTCGGTCACAATACTTTGATGTCCTTTCTGCAACCATGAAACTTTGTAAGGAGTAGGGTGTACTATCTTCACTAATCCTAGCTTGTCCACCATCTTTGTAGAAACAAGTCTATCAGTGCTTCCACTGTCAATTATCACTTTACAACATTTACCTTTGGATTTACATGTAGTTCTGAATAAACTCTTCCTCTGAGCTAGTTCTTCAGTCTCTTTCTCTACCTAAAGCAATGCCCTTTTCAACAACAAGGATTCTCCTACTTTAGGGGATTCTTCATTTTCTATAATTTGAGGTGTTTCTTACTTTGCCTCAACCACATTCACATTCCTCTGACTTGGTTTTCTATTATGAGGACAATCCCACGATCCATGTCCCCATTCTCCACATGTGTAACATCGAATATCGCTTCCTTGGCCTCTTCCTCTGGGTGTAAATATTCGACTATTAAAATCTCCCCTCTGTGGTGGTCTACTACTTGAACTTCCTGGTTCATTCTGATGTTGCGGAAACCTTGGTTTGGTAGTTCATCTACCTCTTACTAAAATTTTCCCTCTATTCCTCTGATTTTGTTTTCTCAACATCTTCTCTTCCACCTTCAAACTTGCTTGATAGGCATCTTCAATGGTCTTTAGACTCAACAAGATGATCTCATCATATATGTGATATCTTAATCGATTCATATATCTCGCTACCTCCTCCATATCATCCTCTGCATGTCCTGCTCTAATACAAAATCTATAAAACTCTTCTGTGTATTCTTTAACAAACATTCCTTTTTGCCTTAAATTTTGTAACTGTTTGAAAAGATTTAACTGATAATATTTTGGCATAAATTTAGCTTTCATTTTACTCACCACTTTTTCCCATTGCTTGATCTTAAACTTTCCTTTTCTTTTTCTGGATGTTTGTAGTTCATCCCACCAAATAGTTGCATGACCCTTCAATCTGGTAACTGCAAATTTCACCTTCTTTTTGTCATTAACCTCTTCATAGTCAAAATATTTTTCCAATGAAATGATCCAATCCATTAGCTCTCTTTCAATGAGACTCCCTTCATACACACGAATTTACACCTTTGGTTTTCCACCTACTTTAGCCAACACCCTGATAACTTTGGTAGTTTCATATTCCTCCTGTTCTTCTTCCTTAGAAGATTCTTCTGGAGCATTGGCAACTCCTTCATCAGGTGTTCTTATCTGAGTAGTCTCCATTTTGTCCATCCTAATACGTAGACTCCATATCTCCTCCAGCTGAACTGCATTTGCTTCAGGTCTTCCTCGACGTATGCCAGATCCTCTCCTTGGCAACATATTTACTGCAATCAAACTCAATCTCTGTGCTATGATACCAAAAATGACACAGGAGGTCAATTGAACAACAATTTAACAACAATTTAACATCAATTGAACAACAATTGAACAACAACTGATCCCATGTAAACTTTCTCTTTCTTCACGAGTGCTTCACTCTACATCATTGATCAAAGCGTGATGGATCCAATGGTTCACAATGATATTGGCTAGGGAAATAGCGTGACACTTAACCACCCTTACGGAGCCGATATGGTTTATAAACTCTTGGTTTATAAGAGTTCGGGTCCAGATTTGAGAGTATCGTCTAATCATATTAAAACCTAATATCCATTGGATAATGAAGTCCATCAAATCCTATGGCTGGCAGTTCTTAAACTAACACTCAGGTTAAAAATAGGCCTCACCCCGTCGTCAACTGTGACCCAAAAGTTTGAATTTGTGATCGACGGCTAAGATCGAATGCGGGTCCTCAACCATGATCAAGCCTTTCTATGCTCTTCTATCCTTTCCATTAATACTAATGACTGTGATTAACATATAAACACTGAGATTTACAATTAAAGTGGGAAAACAGGGAAAATGTCTGATTTAGTTTCAGAATGCAAATACACAGAGGTAAACGAGAGTTTTCACCAGGATTAACACCCAAATGCTCACTAAATCAAATTCCTTCAATATAATAATAGTTACAAAGTCTTGGCCCTCTTGGCTCAATTACAACCATTTAACAGACCCCTGTTTCAATATCAAAACCTTCTTTATCACTTAACTCTCGCCTCTCAAATATCAATCATCTGAACTAATCCCTTTTCATTACAATTTCTTCTCTTTTATGATCCAAATCCTCTTTTAACTGTATTAACAACTTGATCTCTATTTTAATCAATCTAATAATCAAATCTCTATATTTTTTCTCTATTACACACCTATGCTAACAACATATCCCTTAGTCTAAAATAAGACAATTTCGTAACTATTACAATAATGAAGTACATATCATTTTCAAGAGATCCAACCCTCTCTACTAAAACTAACTTTTGACCACTCAGACCAGTGAAATTCAACTCATTTAGCCACAACATGTGAACAAACCATCACATTGCTGGCTAAGTCCAGATGCTTCTGCATCAGTAACATGCCTATCCTTCACCTTTAAGAAGACTAATAGGATCAAAGATCGTATTAAAGAATATCTAAAGTTCGTAATATGACTATCCTTCGCTTTCAAAAAACAATCGACACAACTCATGTCCCACTATCATATGTTTCTTTAATTTTACCACCAAATGAAATTACAGGAATGGATAGCCAAGTATATATTAAACACTTTTGAACAATGCGTATCATATTGAGTGGATTCATTTCTTAAGAAGTGTCCTTATAAAGTTAGAGAAGCTTGTTGAATCCAATAGATTATGGCTTTGATACAATTTCTATGCAAATTTACCAATCTTCATTCTTCATCTAGACTTACACAGACTCACTAATATAGAATAAGTCTCTAGCTAACTCTATTTTGAATCACCCAGATCATTGAATGCACAAGGTGAGAGCATAAAAGAGATTTTTCTATATCTAAGGCTTGATTATACATATAAAAATATGTTATTTCTTTTTTATCTTCCCTATTTTGATATTCATGAGAAGAGAGCATGCTCAGAGCTTCACAATTCTAACTATCCAAATGTGTAAGAATAAGAACCACATTGTTTCTTTATCGCATTTCCTCCAATGTATCTAGTTACCATGATTGGAATTTGTAAGTCAGATTTATGACACATTGGTAATAAGATTCAGAGCATGAGGGGACTATCTCATATTATCTCATCTCTTAACTAATCTTTCCATATATGGGGACCCAAAATAGACATTGACTTTACCTTACAAAGTGAGGTATATTGTCAACCACCGAGCAATGAAAACATGGCTACTATTCTCCATAATGGAGTGTTTTGGCACCCATAAAACATTACTATAATATACGTTTAACATTACTAAAATATGTTTTAACAGTTCGGACGCATTGGGTCCATGATGATTCATATTCAGGTTCCATAGCATTTTCGAATTTGTGAAGTTCTTCCTTAATCCACAACATCTCAAAATTATGAATCTTGAAATTTTAGAAAATATAATAATGAAAAAATATAATCATCCAAATGCCTATTAGTAATGAATCCGGTCATAAATGTGTGTGCAACACATGTTGATAGGGGAAAACCATAGTAACATGGGTATCACTCCTATGCATTGGAGAGCACATATCCAATGCTTCCGTGCTCCTGGGAGCTTTAGAGTTGGTAGGAAACTTTCCAAAATCATCGGGAGCTTCACTACAATCGATTTTGACATTTTGGGTACCTATTTTGAGAATATTTTCACCTTTCGAGTACCTATTTTGAGCAGAGAAGATACCATTTGTTTACATTCTAAGTGATACATGACATATGAGGGGACTGCACTGCATGGGCTCTGTAAATCGATAGAGATGTGGAGATGTAGCAAAGGTTTCAATAGAATATAGGTACTTGCTAGTCATTCCTTGACAGTGTCTATTGCAAATCTTGAAGTTCAACAATTACAAATAAGTCTCCTTTCTTGAAGTCTATCTTGAAGCTTTAATAACAAGATTGAACAAATTACAATGATGGTATGATGGTTAGAAAGAGAAAGAGTATCGTGTTATTTAGTTTCATTTTATAAATTTCCAAACTTAAATTTTGAAGTTGAATATAATATAGTGTTGCATGAAATCAGATAATAATCAAGTAATAATAGCCTTTTTTCAGTTTCAGAGTTCCACATGTTCCTTTGTTGCTAAGGAATTTCATTGGCAAATTGTTGATGGATTAATATTTTGATTTTTTGTGGTAGGGTTTCAAAGTTCAATCTTTTACATATTTCATCATAAGATGGAATCTTAGAGATGAAATTTAATTGGCAAATTTTAAATAGAAATAATTTAATTTTTATTTTTATTTTTATATATTACATTCTTTTAGATATCATTTTGGGATTCAACTGAACTAAGTAATTTCTCATGATTTTTGAATAGTTCACTTCTCATGATTTTTGAATAGTTCACTGAGCACTCATTGCATCAGGTGATCCTCACAAGGTTGGAGAAGTGGGATTGAAACTAGTTAAATGAATCACATAGCGTCAATCATCACTTCCGGGGCTTGCACCTGGTAACCAAGACATCCCGAGAGGTCACCAATCCTAGATCGCCTTTGTCTCAAGCATGCTTAACTGTGGATTTTTCCCCACAATCAAGCCCACTTAGCTTGCTACCCCATTTGCAAAACCTTAGCAAGTATTGTGCCTCATGAACCATTCAAGTAGAGATCCCTTCACTCTTTTTGAATTCAAATATGGGGGTTTACGCAGTGCATTATATTAGATATCATTTTGGGATTCAATTGCGTTAAGTAAGTCATTCACGTATGACCATTTCTATGAGAGGTAGTCGCAACTGACTAATTTCTCATGATTTTTGAATAGTTCACTGAGCACTCATTGCATCAAGAAGCGAGATTGAAACTAGCGAAATGAATTACATAGTGGCAATCATCACTTTCGGGGCTTGCACCCGATAACCAGGACTTCTTAGGAGGTCACCCATCCTAGATTGCCTGTAGCTCAAGCATGCTTAACTATGGAGTTTTCCCCACAATCAAGAGTGAAGGGATCTCTACTTGAATGGTTCATGAGGCACAATACTTGCTAAGGTTTTGCAAATGGGGTAGCAAGCTAAGTGGGCTTGATTGTAGGGAAAACTCCCCAGTTAAGCGTGCTTGAGCCACAGGCGATCTAGGATTGGTGACCTCTCGGGAAGTCCTGGTTACCAGGTGCAAGCCCCGAAAGTGATGAATGACGCTATGTGATTCATTTAACTAGTTTCAATCCCACTTCTTCACCCTTGTCCCCTGTGATGCAATGAGTGCTGAGTGAACTATTCAAAAATCATGAGAAAGGAGTGTTGTGATGCAATGAGTACTCAGTGAACTATTTAAAAATCATGACAAATGAGTGTTGTGATGCAATGAGTGCTCAGTGAACTATTCAAAAATCATGAGAAATTAGTCAGTTACGACTACCTCTCATGGATATGGTCATACTTGAATGAATTAACACAGTTGAATCCCAAAATGATATCTAATATAATGCACTACATAAACCCCATACTTATATTATATTATTGTCTCTCCCAACTTAAAATTTCCTATAAATTTGGGCAAAGCTTTAGCTTTACCCGATAATCGTAGCTTAAATACCCATACAACATAGAGGAAAACTCAATCAAGCCAATGACTTACTTAATGTAGTTGAAACCCAAAATGATATCTAATATAATGCACTGCATAAACCCCATACTTATAATATATTATTGTCTCTCCCAACTTAAAATTTCCTATAAATTTGGGCAAAGCTTTAGCTTTACTGGATAATTGTTCCTTGTAGCTTAAATACCGGTGCAACATAGAGGAAAACTCAATCAAATCTATTTGCTGTAACTAGCCCCATCATTTTGCAATTCGATTGAGATGTTGGAGCAACTATAATAAGAAAAAATGGCCTCTCGGATAGGATGAAAGAGTCAACCAACGTTGGAGTCCACACATAAAGGATACATGTAAATAATTATTATTTAATTCCATAAGTTACATGAATCTCCCATCAATGAGTAACAAAGTTCTACCCTCATGAACATTATAAGTCTCTCAAATCACCTTGATGTAGCCTTAAATAGGGATTTTTTCCTATTTTTCTTTAAATGATGGACACTATGAGTTCTCCGGTGTCAGTGTAGGTACAAGATTTGATACAGGTTATCATGAATACTATCGTGTATTCAATCATTTTTGTAACTACCCAATTTGCGACCGTATTATATGTTGAAAGGAATACCATGTTGAAGCTTTCTATTATGGTCGTCGAACCTGGCCAATCAGATCTTATGGTATGGTTTATGCGTTCACAAACACTTTATCCTCTTTGGGATTTGGCGAATTAAAAAGAAAAGAAGATGAGATTTCTAAACAATGTGACACTCAGATTGCAAGCCTAACATTTTCTTGTTGGAGTTAATGCTTACATTCCATATTTAAGAAATTGGTTTGTGATGGTTGAGAAATTCTCTCAACCACTCTCTCTAAATTAGGAATAAGTTGGATCTCAAAAACTTTATTTAATAGAGTGATCTAAATGTAATCTGTGTGTGAGTGTGATTACACATGCACCATTTGTGCTTAATATAATTGTATTTCTGTAACTGTGTATGATTTAGCTATTTTTATCATGGTATCAGAGCTAGATTTGAACCTGTGTTGTGAGGAGGTGCATCTGGTTGTTAACAGGGCTGTTGCAACCTGAATATATCACAGACAAGATCCTCTTTGAATACATGTGCTTTATTAGAGATTCCGGCAAATATTTCAGCTTTGCGTCCATAGCTACGTCATCTGGTTAGATCCGTTCATGGTGGAACTGCAACTGCTTGCTGCCACAGAATTAGCGAAGAAGATGGGAGAATTCTCAAGATAAAAATTAAAATCCCTACTATTGTGATTGCTTCAAAGCGTTGAAGATCTCATCGAACCCCAAGACGTGGCGTTATTTGTTATGGGTTGGAAAATCTCCATAGCATGACAAGTCTGTTGTGTGTGTGAGAAAATGGGCGACGCTCTCGTTACCTACACTACGTATCTCCATTGATCATTGTCGAAGAATTTCTATGTAACCTGCTATTGGAAATGCATAAATGTAATTTGTTGTTCGTTGTTCTACATCAATATACTATTCAAGCTATGACGACGACTCGGCGAGCATGAGGTCGATCCAGGCCTTCTTTGAATCTAACGATTCTTTTGGCATCATTAATTAATTTAACAGCAAAAGGCAGGGGCCTTTCAATTAAACCCCTGCTCTTGCCACAACAAAGGAGACACTGAGTGCGTTGCAATAGTAGCCACTGGGAACGGGCGGTTGAAACTTCAACAGGATTTTTTTTTTCGCCATTTTAGAAAAGTTATTCTCTTTTATCATGGAGTTTATGATGTTAGATAAATTTAGTGGTTTGAATTTTCCCTCATGGAAAGTAAAAATACAAGTGCAATTAATGAATAAAAACTTGTGGGGAATAGTGAATGGTTCAGAAGCAGCACCTACAGATGTCAAAGAGTTAATTGAATGGAAAAATAGAGATGACAAAGCTAAGTCTATTATTGGAATTGCTCTTTCTGATTCGCAATTACATCATGTAGAACTTACTAAAACATCAAAGGAAATATGGGAACATTTGGCTCAATTGTTTGGTGTAAAATGTACAAATGCAAAATTCTCCCTAAAGCTGCAATTGTTTAGTCTCAAAATGAGTGAGGAGACATCTATTTCCAGTCATATAAATAATTTAATGTCTCTTTTAAGACAATTAAGTGAAGCTGGGACTAAGGTGGAGGATGAAGATGCTAAAGCTGTATTATTAAATAGTCTTCCTTCAAGTGATAGTAATGTTGTTTTCACTTTGATTCAAATGTCTACACAAACATTGCAAGAGACAATCGCAGCACTTATGGGGGAGGAAAGCGACTGAAACCAGAGGATGCCGAAGAGAACTCTCATGTAGAAAATGCCTTGTGGACAAAGTCAAGGATGAGAAAGAAAAATGCAAACAAAGGTGACATTGAATGCCACTATTGCAAGAAAATTGCGCATACAGCGTGGAATTGCAGAAGTCGTGCTAGTGATGTGTTAAAAGGGAAAGAATTAGCAAATATAACCACAGTTGAATACCAATTTAATTCCGATGATGAATCCAATGAAGAGAGTGAATCTATTAAACTTTTTTAAATAACCAGAAGTTCAACTATGTGTCTGATGCCAGTACTTAAAGATCAAATAGTAGTAAGGCTCAATATGGATGGTTGTCCAAATAGTATGGCAGTTGCAGATCTAGGGAAGGATCCCCCATTAGTGGTAGACATGGAAGTGGTTTCCTAATGAGGTTATGTGACAGATTGGATGATGTCCAGTAATTGACTTCGGGAGGTCCTTGATTCGGGAGTTGAGGAAGGGAACTCGGGAATCCAACTTGCCAACTACACCTTTCAGAGGGTTACCAGGCAACTTGATGGAGCATCTATTGATAAGCTTGATTATTTCGTTATTTTCATGTAATGTAATCATTAAGGGGGATGTTGGAGTTAATGCTTACATTCCATATTTAAGAAATTTGTTTGTGATGGATGAGAAATTCTCAACCACTCTCTCTAAATTAGGAATAAGTTGGATCCTGGCGACTCCACTGGGGAACTCTTCAGGATTTTCTAATTGCTATATATCTCCTAAAGCTACAATTGAAATCTGAATATCAGTCAGGAAGCCTTCAAAACTGTTTCTGTGTAAACACTAACAACTTTAGGGAAGAGCTGCTTCAGTCAATCTTCATACTAGCTTTGAGATATATATAGCCATTTCAAAATCTTGTCCAGTCCTTGCAGATGTAAAATTTTCCTAAAAAACTCAAAAAAACTAGTTTAGAAACTGGCTCCCAAGAAGAATCCACGGTACACCAGGTCAAATCCTGACCCAAATCCACCCCCTGTCTTTGATAATCCTAACACAATCCCTAAATTCGTTAAGAAGCAGCAAGGACCAGATAGGCTTGCTGACTTAAGTCTAGAGACAGTTCACCCCAACCCCATCTCCACTCCAATCAAGGTTATTTTTCGGTCCACCCCAAATTCCCCTAGTTCACCATCCACATCCCAAAGCCCCCCTCCCACATCTTCATCCACTGCACATACTCCCTTGACCAACACTCTAGGTTCTGCTACACCTGTTACCCCTGTGGTACCCATTGTTCCTTTTGTCCCAGTTGCCCTTCTCAATCCCCCAAACTTTGTAAACATGGCTAACAGATATGCACCTCTGCAATTACCTGTTAATCCTGCAGCTTTACCTCAGGATTACCAAGCCAAAATCTCATACTTTGACTCCACTGGCCCTTACTCTGCTATTCAACATACCAGGAGGATGCAGGATCACTTTGAGAACTATGAAATAGATGATGATAGTGTGAGGATGAGAATTTTTGTCCAATGCCTGACGGGTGATGTCCAAACTTGGTTTAGGTTACTTCCTGTAAATACCATCACAACCCCTGATGAGATTTACCAAGCCTTTACTAACAGATGGGAGAAAAAGAAAGATCCTCGCACATACTTGGTGAATATGACATGATTAAGAGAGGTCCTCAAGAGACCATTCTGGAATATTGTGCTAGATTCAACAATGTATACAATGCAATACCCCAAAACTTAAGACCTCCTCCTGATTTGGCCTTATACAAATTCCCTGATGGATTTGATCCTAACATGGCATATCAGCTAAAGGAAAGAGCACCTGAGACTCTCCAAGATGCCCAAAAGGTTGCTGTCACAGTAGAAGCAAACCTGATTGCTAAAAGAAACAGGGCAAGATTGGAAAAAAGAAACATATATAAAGAAGAACCCTCAGCCTTTGATCAAAAACTTGACGCAATATTTAATGGTATGAAGAGATTGGGTGATAGAGTGGAATCGGTTGAGAGAAAAGCATCATGGGAAGCACCTCAAAACAACCCTAACAGAAATCCAAACTTTAGGAGAAATCAAAACCCAAATGTTGGCAAGGCTAACTCTGATCCAGAGATAAGACCTCTGTTCCAGGAGAACTATGCTGAAACATCCACTTCAGGTGAGCAAGTGGATGACACCCACATCAACCTAATGGGCCTTAATGATCAGCACCAAGTTTTCCTAAGTCAAGAAGATCATAAAGATGATGACATTGAACAATTCAAAACCAAGTCAGGAGAGTCTTTTGACTTCAAACAATGCTATGACACAGATGTTTATGAAGTCATAAACAATACAAACTAAGAAGTATGACTGTAAACATAACACAGCCTGAAAAAACAAAGGACAGGCTGCAGTCTAAGAGGGCCATAGTCATAGAACCAATTAACACAACTGATTCACTTACAAAGGAGGTAATTGTTGAAGAAGTTACTGAATAACTTCCCTCAACACAAAAGCCACTGGCTACATCATCTTTACAGCCTAATCCAAGTAAAATTCCTCAAGAAATGAATGAAGAACACAAGCCCCAAGATCAAGACAAGGATCAAGAAGAAAACTTACTAAACAAAGAAAAGGTGATCACCCACAACACTAAGGTTCAATCTGAAAAACCCTTTGACTTGGAAGCTGAAATTGGCAAACTGAAAGTAGTCATCCCTCTTAGAGAACTAGCCAAGCATGACATCTACAAACAACAGATTAAGAAGTCCCTCCAACTCACTCGAAACAAAGACAATGTCAATGTGCTGGATGACACCCCAGAATTGTTGTTTGGTCCAGAGGTTGATGGAAAAATAGCAGGCACAGGGATCTTACCTTTTTATGTTAGTTTTCATATCCATGATAAGATACTACACAATGCAATGTTTGACTCAGGTGCCTCTCATAACCTGATGCCAAAATCAGTCATGGAAAGGCTGAATCTAGACATTACTAGACCATATAAGGACCTTTTCTCATTTGATTCCAGCCAAGTAAAGTGTTTAGGCTTGATAAAAGACTTGTGTGTATCCCTTGTTCAATATCCAAATAAGACAATCTTAATGGATGTTGTTGTTGCTGATATTCCACCCAAGTATGGAATGTTGTTGTCAAGATCATGGGGGGCTAAACTTCAAGGGTCCCTACAATTAGACATGTCATATGCCATAATCACAGTCTTTGGTCAACCTAAGAGACTATATAGAGAGTCACTCATGAAATACATGGTCAGCAGTGAAGAAAAGCCTCAAAACTTCCCCATATATGTTGTCCATTCTGATATAGATTCATATATTCTTTTCAATGATAATACAGGTCACACAGATAATGAAGAAATCCAGATAATCAAAACAAATCAACATATTAATGAGGGAAATCCTGACATAGAAACATTGGTTGAGTCAAAAGAGGAGAATGTGCAAGAGGACAAATTATATGATGATGAAAACCAGACACTCAAAAAAGATCAGGACTTTAATGAACAAACTGCTGCTCTAAAAGCAAAGTTGATCCCATCAAATGAAAAGACTGTTCTAAAAGTCAAACTAGGGGAAGAACCTAAACTTCAACTCACAAATCCAGACCACAGAGATATTATTCAACATCCCCTAGAACAAGAGATCTTATGGTTCCTAGAATTTGATGGATCAATTAACAAATTAGGGGCAGGGGCTGGAGTTTGGATACATAACAAACAAAATAGTCATGCAGAGGGCCGGGCCTATAGACTAAACTTTAGGTGTACTAACAACATGGCCGAGTATGAGGCTCTCCTACTAGGCCTCAAGTTAGTAAAATCCCAACAAGCCATAAAAGTTTCAATACTGGGAGACTCAGACCTAGTTGTCCAACAAGTGAAAGGAAACTTTGTCACTAATGACAAAAGATTGAGGTCCTATAGATATGCTACTACTGAGCTACTAAAGTCATTCACTAAATTTCAGACTGCCAAAATCCCTAGGGCTCAGAATCTTCATGCTCATAGTTTGGCCACATTTGCAAGTACCTGTAAGCTGCCTTTTGAGCCCCATCACTGTTTCACAGCCAAGATAAAACACAGACCATCTTTCCCAAACAATGTCAAGGACTGGCAGGTGTTTGATGATGATACACATATAAACAATTTCTTGACTTTGCAGGAAGAGTTCTCAGGTCTTAACATTGACACTGAGACAGCAAGTCAATCACAAAGACTTGAGACAGCAAGTCAATCACGAAGACTTGAGACAGCAAGTCAATCACAAATACATGGTAAACACAATAACCAAGCAATATCACCCAAAACAGCTAGTCAAATGCTACATCCTACAATCTTCAACAAACACAACATACAAGAAATCCAACAAATTAAATGTGAGGAGATAGCTGACTATGAAACTGAAGTGATACAATTAAAGGACAATTTTCTTCCTACAGGCTTAGCTCCTTTAGAAGACATTTTTGACTCCAATGATGTTCCCAATAAACCAAAATTGCAGCCCCTCAACACTACTATAGAAGAGCATAACATTGGGACGGTTAAACAACCCAAAAATCATAAAACTATCTGCTGCATTGCCTCCTGACCAAAAGCCTAAATACATTGACCTTTTTAAAGAGTTTCAGGATGTGTTTGCATGGAGTTATGAGGATCTAAAATCATATGACACCTCTGTAATACAACACACTATCCCACTCAAGCCAGATCAGAAGCCCTTTAAACAAAAATTGAGAAGAATCAATCCTATGCTCCTCCCAACAATGGAACAAGAGGTACAAAAAATGTTTAAAGCAGGCATTATAGCACCAATCAGATTCTCTGATTGGATTTCAAACTTAGTCCCTACAAGAAAGAAAAATGGTGAAATAAGACTCTGTGTTGATTTGAGGAACCTGAATCAAGTATCCTTAAAAGATAATTACCCCTTACCCAAGATGGATCACATCTTGCAAAGAGTAGTGGGGGCCTCAAGAATTTCTTTACTTGATGGATTCTAAAGCTTCAACCAGATCTTAGTTCATCCTGATGATCAAGACAAAACATCATTTACAACCTCGTGGGGAACCTTCAAATATGTTAAAATGCCTTTTGGTTTGAAGAATGCACGGGCTACATTCCAAAGAGCAATGGACACTTCTTTTGCCAAAGAGATTCATGACTTTCTTTTCATTTATTTAGATGATCTCACACCTTTCTCCAAATATGACCAAGAACATTTGAAACATCTAAGGTAGATATTCATAACTTGTAGGAAATATGGAATTTCCTTAAATCCTAAGAAATCCCTGTTTGGTTTGGAGGAAGGTAAACTGTTGGGGCACATCATTTCGAAAGATGGCATCAGAATTGAGCCAGACAGAATCCAGGCCATCTTACAAATGCCTCATCTAAGAAATATAAAGGAATTACAAGCCTTTTTGGGTAAAATCAACTTCCTAAGGAGATTTATCCCAAACCTGGTTGAGCTAAGCAGATTACTCAATAACATGCTTAAAAAGGATCAAAGGTAAAATGGACAGTTGAAGCAAATCAAGCTTTTGAAGGTATCAAGTTTGCCCTCACTCAAACCCCAGTCTTAACCAACCCTCAATTTGATAGGGAATTTATCATATTTTCCTTTGCTTCCCAACACACAATTGTTGATGTTTTACTATAGAAAGATGACCAAGGAAATGAGAAACCCATTGCTTTCTTTAGTAAAGCTCTTAGAGATGCACCCCTCAAGTACCAGATCATGGAAAAGCAAGCATATGCTTTAGTCAAAGCTATTAAGGACTTTAGGATCTATATCCTATATTCCCATGTTAGAGCTTATGTACCAAGCCCAATTGTTAAAGACATACTTACTCAAGAGAACTTAGAGGGCAGAAGAGGAAAATGGATTGCCAACATTTTGGAATTTGATATTGAAATAAAACCTACAAAACTGATAAAAGGGCAGGGTTTGGCCAAACTAATGTCTAAAACAAATTTCCAAGCCTTGGACATCAACCAACTAGACAGTGAACCGGAGCTGGCGACTCCAAAGATCAATATAGCCTTTGAACAATCCCCCTGGTATTCTGATATATGTTATGTGTTACAAAACCTGTGTGCTCCCCCAGGGCTGTCCAGAACTAAATGTAGGTTCCTAAAAATGAAAGCTTTAAAATTTTGTGTTATGGATGGCAATCTGCTTTGGAAAAACCACGAGTGTATCTTATTAAACTGTTTGATTGAAAATGAGGCTAACAAGATCATGGAAGAGTTTCATGTAGGCGATTGTGGTGGACATCTGTATTGGAACTCCATTGTGGATAAGATACTGAGAGCTGGTTACTATTGGCCCACTATTTTCCCTGATATCAAGAAATTTACCACTTCATGTCATAAATGTCAAGTGTTTGAAGGAAAGAGACAG
>APFE030166859.1:53276-85557 GCA_000404065.3 Pinus taeda | reverse complement strand
ATTCTAACAGCTACAGACTACTTCACTAAATGGATTGAGGCAATCCCATGTAGACAAGAAAATGACTCCACTATCATTCAGTTTCTTGAGACCAATATCCTTGCTAGATTTGGATGTCCCGATAAGATAATAACAGACAATGCTGCTGCTTTGAGATCTAAGAAGATGGTCAGCTTCTGCCACAAATTCCACATTACTTTGGGCCATTCCACTGCATATTATGCCCAAGGAAATGGCCTTGCTGAATCATCAAACAAAAGCCTTGTAAACATGAGAAAGAAGGTATTAGAAGAAAACAAAAAGAATTGGCATAAGAAACTTGTTAATGCCTTATGGGCAGATAGACTAACAACCAAGAGCTCAATTGGGGTCAGCCCATATGAGTTAGTCTATGGATTGGAAGCCAAATTCCCTTCATCACTAGGGATCCCTGTTATGAAACTACTCCAAGAAAGTCAAGCTGAGCCCAATGATATGCAAAGGAGGGTGAATCAAATTATATGTTTACAGCAAACTAGAGACCAAGTTTATAACAGAGTTCAAATCTTACAAGAGAAGCTGAAGAAAGCTTTTGACAAAAGGACTAAGGCTGAGGATTTCAACATGGGTGACAAAGTTCTCAAGTGGGATTCAAGAAGAGAAAATAAAGGAAAACATGGAAAATTTGATTCCCTTTGGAGAGGACCATTTATCATCCAAGCAGTACAAGGAAACAACACTTACTTCCTTAAGAATCTTGATGAAACTGATTTGGATGAAGGTCCTGTCAATGGCAGGATGTTGAAGCACTATTTTGACTACCTTCCATGAATGAAGCATGGCTGTCCCTTGTACATAATTTATTGTCTATAGTGTTCTCTTTAAGCATGTGAATAACATATTCTTAAGGATATTACAGAAGCAGGAAAAGGCTGTAGTTTAGCAAGTTCTATAAATATGACAGTTTACAATTTTGAGGTTTCAAGGAAGAAAAACTCCAAGTTTTGAAGCAGTAGCCCGAGGGCCAAGGCATGCTGACCTGCTGCTCTTGGTCTTTCAAAAAGAAAAACCATCCCCATGTGGAGCCACTGTTGGATACCTATACCAATAGGTTTCATATTTCATGATTGACAAACTCAAATGCCAAATATGCTCTGCTTTGCTGATACAAAGATCCCATATTTCCAAGACAAGGCAAGGTGTGTAAATGCCTTCATGGTTACTAAATTTTGATGGATGGTCCAACAGTCTAATCTGGATCATGCCATATTTCAATTTTCTGTTGTAGAATAGAGAAAGAAGTCTGTCCAAAATGTTTAATCTTGGCAGACCAATAGTTAGGCAGAGAAGCTAAGGTTCCCAACTGCTTAATCTGGGGCCTTGGAAGCAATAAGGGTAGTGCTAGACAAGCAATCAAAAGAAAAAGCCAATGGAAAAGAAAAGGCACATAAGGGTCCGCAAGTCCAAGTGCACCCTCCAAGAAGAAACAAAAAATGCTAGGTAAGTAGATGGGTAGGTAGATGGGGTTGCACAAGTGGTATTCCTTTCAAACTGAATCTTGTTGGTCAATATAAGGAAAACAACACAATGGAGCATGTCTAACTTCCTTTTTCCTAGTTTTTCACTCATTACTAACATCCCTACACCAGTTGTGTTTGTGAAAGAATTCAAGGTTTTATGTTGGTTCTGGTGCCCTTTAAGAGCCACATTTCTTGTGCAAAATTCTTTTCATTTTGATCTACTCCCTAAGCTAAGTTGTTTTCAAATAAACCTAGTGATATCACTCTTCATTCACCTTCTCCCTCCATATTAACCCTTAACTTCTATTCTCTAATTTCCTATGTCACCATTTCCCTACTATTATAACACCATGGTGTATAAACCCCAAGCATTCTATAAATATCCCCTCCTTTCCACTTGGCATTATAGCCATATGTTCACCGCTAGGGAATCAAATTGACATCTGTTCAGTTTAAGAACCCAAGCATTACCTCTTTTTCTCCTTCAGAACTCATTTACCTATTCAACCCTTCATTTTGCCTGAGAAACCTTGGAAAAAACCCATTTGCACCCTTAAACCCGCTCAAAAGGCAAAAATACGTTGAAAACCCACTTTTCCGCCTTATCCTAAGTTTGGGACCTATGTGCGATTTTATACAAAAATACATTGAAAAAACCATTTTCCCGACTTATCCAAAGTTTTAATGCCTTGCGCGATTTTATAAAGAAACATTGGAAAACCATACAAATTTGTTAATATTTCTAAAGGCCCCACCGGGCACAAATCCCACGAAAAATCATTTTTTATTGCCCGCCTGACACCGTATCGTCCGGACAGGTTATTGGCCTGTCGACTGTCCGATCAGGCGCTTTTCATCCAACGGCTCACGTGGATATCGGACCGGCCCCGACGTCCGAAAGATAGCATTCGATATCTGTTAGAGGGTGACGTCAGGCCTCGGCCACGCGTCGCCCCCACAGCGTATTAGAGCCCCCTCTGACAACTCCACTTCTGTATCATAAGCGGTGTGATATGATACCGCCTGCGGTTTCCGGTTTCCACTAAACCGCCTGCCAGTGTCACTGCCAGCGTCACTGCTACGTCATCGCCGTGTCCGCGCCCCCGTCGGCCATTGCTCCACCTATCCGCCACCTCACCACCCCCGTGGACCACTCATAAGCCGCCACGTCACTTGATGACGTCGTGCTAACATCATCCGACCCTGACCCCACTCGATGATGTCATGCTGACATCATCCGAAAAAGGCGCCAATGTTCCAAAAATCCATATTTTTGCCAATTTTTCGCGTTTTTTACACTTTTTGCATAAACTTCTGTTGCATCTTCTGCATGTATTTTACGTCCAAACTTGCACCAACCTGCTGAATTCGACCTGGAGACCTTCGGCGCGCCTACCCACCTGCACTTGTGACCCGGACTATCAGTATACCAGGTATTTATCACTGTTAATACTCTCTGCGCCTGGTTTTGTCTGCAAATAGCTGAAATTGACTTGAAACACAGAAAAACACATAATTCACCGGCAAATCCCCTGCACCCAGTTCCCATTTGAAATTGAAAGGTCGAAATTCACTAGCTAAGCCTTGTTTAACAAAACTTTCATTAAAACCTGCATTCTGTTCGCGCAGTCGTGAATAGGAAACCTGAATCTACACCTAATTACTGTGAAAGAACTCTGTTAAACACAAGTATTTGCCCTCCCTTCACTGCTGTGTGCAGTATTTCAATTGTTGCAGTATACCCTGTCGCCCTCTGTTTCTCAATTCACCTCTTCTTCCAAGAAATACTCTTTTCTGTTACTCAGCCTGGTAACACCAATTCACATATAAAACAAAGTTTGGAGTAACTATATATACACCAGTAGCACCTGTGGCCCTCAATATTGCCCCTTTGAATGCCCCTCAGAGAGAATTGGAGTGGCAGGCATTAGCAGATTTGGATTACCAAATCTCAGAGGAATTCCTAATAAAAAGCAAGTTCTACCTCCACCTGCTAAATGAATTAAAGGCCAAACATGAAACTGGAACAGATATACTGGGCATTTGGGATTCCTTCCTTCCAATCTTCAAGCTTCCTCAGGTCAATCAATTCCCTGACCTAATTCACCTATGTGCTGAATGTTATGATCCGACTCAAAGAGTTGTGCTTGACCCTTCAGGCTCAGTTGTTTTCTACATTACCCCTGAGGCCATCAGAGAGATGCTGCAATTCAAGACTAAGAAGAAATTGGTTCCCCTATCTTTGTTTGATCTGATAAATCAAGGAGCTAAGATGTTGACAGATGCCCAGATCACAAAGCTGAACCAACTGTTTATTAACTCTGATACTGTGCAGTACCCTCCCATTTTTCATTGTTACCTCAACCCATTGGGCAGGGACCTTGCAGATATGATCAGTCCCATTCTGGGTTATAACTCAATTGAGTATATTGATGAAACTGTACCGGTAATGATGCTCATGTTTTCCCCTGGCAAAACTCCAATCTGCTATGACTATGCCACCTAGATATCTGACAAAATGCATGAGCAATTTATGAACTTATCAAGGGAAAAGGTGTTCAGATACTCCTCCTACATCTACCACCTAATTTTATACTATCAACATGAGAAATTCTCTTTTGTTGTGAAAAGAGTGGATGCACAAGGAAATCCAAGGTCAGTAGTGTATTGGACCTCAGTTTTTCACTGCAGAGCCTATTCTCCATACACTTACTGTGAGTTTATAGACCTTTTCATCCACCCAGCCATGTCTCTGTTCCTGAGCTCACCTCCTCCAAGACTAATCGATGAGATGCAGAGGATCCTTCAGTTGTCCAAGGTCTACAGCATTGGGGATTGGTATTTTTACCAAAATCACACCGTTATTAGAATATACGGTTGTGATTTACCCCCATACAGACTGCCCAAATATGTGCCTATGAGATTGCTTGCCCTTGAATACTTCAGGCAGTTTGGGAATGGTGATGTGAAGAATTTTTCAGGCAAAGGCAAAAAAGCACAGCTGAAGGTAAAAAACCAATTGGGCCACTTTGTTTATAACAAGAGGGAGGAAGGCTGGCAAGAGGCAGACAGAATTCTAGAAGGCCTTGGCCTAAAGACCAGTTTCCTCTAGAAACCTTATGACCCCAATCACTTCATAACCTTAAGAAGGGTCAAGTATAGGCTATCCAGTTATGACCATGTGAGGTTGCCTCACATAGAAAAATATGCAAATCAAACAAAATGGAAGAGAGGCACCTTAGAGGAAACTGTCACACAAGAAGAGTTAAATGAAAGAGCACGAAGAAATCTCCTAAAGATGGCTGACTTAGAACTTCCTGCACAGGTATTTGCTCTTACAAGCACTCAAGTGGGAGCAGCTGCCTCATCCTCCACAGCACATCAGAAGGCAGTCAAAGATACAGATCAAACCTCTAGCAAAGGCAAGGAGAAATAAATGGAGCTAGAGCAGCCACTTCAGGAAACGGTACAACAACAGGAAGCACAGCAACAACAACAGGTACAGCAGCAAGAAAAGGAACAACCAGTGCAAGAAGAGCACATAGCAGAGACCCCAATGGTCACTGAGCAGCAGCCACCACAAATTGTGCCTCCTAGGCAAGAAACAAGATCTGAAGCTTCAGTCCTTCAAACCCCTCAAAAGGACAACATAAGCAGGAAAAGGGACAGAGAGACTCCCCTCACAACATCAACAACTCAAGGGGAAAAGAGGCAAAGATTGAATCCTTTTTCAGAGGAAGAAATGCCAATAGGGCAATCTTTGGGCATGGGCCCACCTATCATGGAGGCCTCTGCAAGTTCCTTCCAGCAGGAACAAGAGAGGACAGCAGGAGGAGAAGTTAGCTCCTCAAGCCAACAAAGAGGACGTGAACTGAGCATCAAGCAGCAGTTCATGGACATAAAGAAGAGGAATGAGACCATAAGAATACAATTATATAATCATCTACTGAAAATGGCTCCCACCAACCAGCAAAGACTTATGTCTGCCTATGATGTCTAGGAGGGCAAGATGATTATGAGCCACTTCATGCCAGCCGTGCAGCAGCCAAAGTCAGCTGCAGGCTACATCAGGACCAACCTTGAGGTCCTTGCCAAGGACATCCACCCGATGGATCAGATCGAAATACATAAGAAAACGGGTAAGATGGTATATGCCTCCTTGGCAGATAAAACATTGGTGAATTACAGGCTAGAAAATAGCCTAAATAATACAACTTCCCAACTTGAGTTGGAAAGAGCATCCTCTCAAGCAAAGGAGAATAGAATCAAACCTTTGGAGGACATCATAATAGAGCTTGGGCATGATCTCAAGGATGTCAAAGCTGTGCAGGAGCTGTTGAAGCTAAGGGATGCAAATATGGCAGCATTAAGGAAGATGATCAAGATCCCAGCAACTCTTCATCCCCAAACTAAAGAAGTTGCCCAGCTGAGACATGACAAGGATGCAGCAACTATGCTAGTGGCACTATATAAACAGCTCATCCTAACACAAGGAAAGTTGGGAGAATCAGAGGCTGCACTGTAGGCATCATTGCAACAGAAAGAGGCAGGCCAAACTTCTCAGCCCCCTCCAGAAATGATCAATCTGGAAGAAGCTCCTCAAACCACTGCCCCTCCCATTCAGCAGACAGAGCAAACAACACCCTCTACCTCAGCACCAACAATAGAGCAGGCTCAAAGTCTTGATATGAAGAAACTCAAGAATGAAATTCAGGTCTTGGAGGCCCAAATGACAGAGCTGAATCAAGCGAAAGAGACTTTGGCTAAGCTCAATGAAAGATATGATAAATCCAAGCAGACTGTAGCTGAGAAAGAAAGAGAGATAAAGGCTCTCAAAAGGAGGATAAATGAGTTGGATAAAGCGCTCACACTGGATAAAGTAACAGCTGAGCTCAAGACAGTCCTATGGGCCAATATTGGCCAATCCATCACTGACCAGTGGCAATATATGGAGGCTATTCATGAGCAGATGGAGCTCATTGGAAAAGCACATAGGGAAATCCAAAGAGCAAGGGCATCTCTAGGCAATATGCCTGAGGCTACGAACAGAATGATCAATGTGCTTAATCACATAACAAGTTCTCAGCTAACCACAATGGTAATTACCAACAGGACTGAGACCATTTCGATAGTCAAAAGGGTCCTGACACTAAAAACCCTGGTACAAACATTAGAGAGAAGAAGTCAGGATATACAGACAGAGATTAATAAATTCATGGACAAATTTGTAGCATTGCAGAACAGAGGTCTTCCTAACTTAATGAGCAGCGCAGGAAAACTACTTTCCCATGAAAATTATGCCAAGAGGGTCAACACCTTTGCCGCAAATCAGATTACAGAAAAGCCCAACACTTTAGAAGAATCAGGGCCAGCATCAGGGCAGAATCTCTACAACAGGGTAGAGAACTTATTTTTTATCATGAATGAAATCAATCACTTGTTTGATGGGCCTCCGAATTTTTATAAATATACAGAGGCAGATGAGACTATAGAGGCAATTTTAAGACATCAATTACCCACACAGGAAGTCTGGACTAGATTGATACAATTAATACTGTCAAACTAGAGCCTGTAATCAAGTTTTTTCCATTGAAATATGTAAGTTGTCATGCACAGGAAAATTTTGATATATCAGCATGTATGGAGAAAAGAGGCCGAGCCAACTCAGCGAAACTATTAGGCCACCACAGCAGCACTGACAATCACAGGTGACAGGGCCGAAAATCTACAGGAGTGAAGATCTGCAAAGACACGTCATTCATCATTTATAACAAAGCCTTCAGCCGACTCAATGACCTCCAAAGGTCGAAAAATCTTCTAACAAAATTAAAGAGCATTCATGTTGTATTGAAAGCTGCAATGACTTCTTATCTGCTATTTCCTGTAGGAGTTGGTGAAGATATTTATTTCTCAGATGACTCAATGCCTGAGATATTTTGTATGAAACATTCGTATATATTCCTCCTCGCATGAGTTTGCAGGGTGGTTGTGGATTTCTCTTCTAGAGTTATTTTGCTGTAAATTCTCAGAGAAGTAATACAAAAGCCGATGGAATTTCCAAAGCTCTGTGTTGTTTGATGCATTGTGGTGTTTAACTGAATGTTACAGGATTCCTGCGTACTTCATGGTACAATAAATTTTCCCTAAAACTCTTCGTTATGTGTTTTGTTATCTTTTCATATCTCTTTCATGCTTATGTGCCCTTTTACATGTAGTAGGAAGAAAAAGAAAGTTCCAGGATTAATCAACAAGATTACCCCTGAAATCAATCTGAAAGTTATATAAATGTTTTCTCAGTTATAGTAATAAAGGTGTAATTTTAATTGCTGCCCTTTCAACACATATCTTTTCACAGTGATTATTGTTTCAGGGAGTTCAAGTTTGCTCCTGAGGAATATATCTCTTTCCCACACCCAAGCTTAGTGGAAATTCTTATTGCTTTTCACTGGTTTATTTAACATTCACCATTCATAATTTCAATTTGTTTATGAATTATCAAAATGGCCCTGTAATTTCAGCTGCTCAACTCCAGATTCAAAAAACGAGTAGCAACATACTCCATGCCCAATGAACTAACATTATCTGCAGATTCCACTTTTAGGTACAGAAAGACATCCTTTCACCAAAAAAAATAAAACCAAAACCTTACTTCAAAACTACCTAAAATCTCCATAAGAAACAGAGACAACTTAAAGAGAGAGCCCTCTCTGATTACAGTTGGGCTAGAAGCTGTAATCCAAAGATTGGTTAGTGGTTACCCCAGTCGTATTCCCTTAGAGTCAAAGGGAACAACCTGGGTGTTAACAGGTTTTATGAGCACATGAGGGCATATGGGTAAGGTTTTATGGTTGGTTTGGCTTTGCGTTTATATCTAAGGCCAAAGGGGCTTTGTTTGAATTTAGAAGGTTTATTTAGGGAATGGGAAAGGTTTAAAGGTGAGTGGGGTGAAGGGAGAAAGGGAAAAGTGAGCAATGCGAACCCCCTTTGGACACAAAAAATAGACCATGATTCTTTCTAACCTTAGAAAGTCATCGCTACATATAAAAGCTAACATTGGCTCCTTCTAGGGATTAAAGTCTCCCTGTGAGGTTTCAAGAACTGTAGACCACTACCTTTCATACAAAAAACAAGATCGGAAATATTTCCTAGTGTTCCATTGGGCATGGAGTCTAATTAAGCCTACACTAAAACTTGTAAAAAGAACATATTTAGAATGCTCATGTCTAAAGGCCTTAGTTAACATAAACATTCAAAAACCACCTATTAACTGGGCCATCAAAAACTGTTTCTCCTTCCATACTTTTTGCAGCATGAAAGTGTTGTTCCCCTGGACCTAAGCAATGAAAAAATGTCTAGTCCACAGAGCATTGAACTTCCCATGATTGCCTTTCTTTTCCTTCAGTGCATCCCATTTAAGAACCAAGTCTCCAATTTGAAAACTGTACATCTTTGCCTTTCTGTCAAAGGCTTCCTTGATTCTCTTTTGATATGCTACAGACTTTTCAATCAATTGATCTGTAATTTAAAGCACTTTAGCCAAGTCACTAATCCTCTTTGCCATGTCATTTCTCTCATTCTTCTCTTCTTGCAAGAACTTGGCCATAGGGACGGTCAACTGGATTGGGAATATAGCCTTAATGCCATATACCACCTTGAACACAGAATTCCCTGTGGATTTCTTGGTGGTCACCCTGTCAGCCCACAATGTAAACTTCAGTTTGGAATCCCAGTTCCTTTTGTTGTCTTCCATCATCTTTTTTATTATCCTTATTAGGCTCTTATTTGATGATTCTACTAGACCATTACCTTGAGGGTAATATGAGGTGGAATGCACTAGCTTAATGCCCATTGAGTCACACATGCCCACCAAATCTTTTTCTCTGAAGGTTGCTACATTGTCTGTAACCAATTTGTATGGACAACCAAACCTGGTGAAAATGTTTTATGTTAAGAACTTCATGACAACATGGTGATCAGCTTTCCTAGTAGGGATGGCCTCAATCCATTTAGTGAAGTAGTCAATGGCTACTAACATCCGTTTGTCCTGGCCACTAGAATGTGGATTAATTCCCCCTATGAAATCCAAGCCCCACTGGCATGTATTGGCTTCAAGGGTAAGGAATTCAACTACTGTTTTCCTTCAAGCTTCTGGAATTTGTCACAAGATCTTACAAATGACAAGATATGAAAAAATAGAGTGGGCCAATAATACCCTTCTCTGAGGATCTTGTGGGATGTGGTTTTCCAATAGTGACGTCCTCCACAAATGCTGGAATGAAACTGATCCATGACATCCACATATTTTTCTTTGTCTAGACATCTTAAGAGGACTCCTGATGGGTCTCTCCAATAGAGCAAGCTTTCGTGAATGCAATACTTGGTTGCTCTGAGCTTAATAGCCCTAGCTTGGCTTGAACTAAGGCCTGAAGGGACTTCTAGTTTCAATAGAAAGTGAGCTATTCTAGAATACCATTCACAAGAAGCTATATTTTCAGCGAACAACTGGTCATGTGCTTGTCCTACTGTTGCTTCTTCTGTCTGTCCATCCTCTGAATTTGTACCCATGCAGTTTATGTCAAGCATTTTGTAATTTTCTTCAGCCATCTGCTGAGTAAGGCCCTGGCCCTTGACAAGCTTTGTGGGCTCCAATTCTGTGTTGAATTCAATAACCTTTGCAGTCCATTTAGCCTTTCTTCCATCAACATCTGGCTTTGTTAGGACATCCTTTATTGAAGCAGAGGGCACATATGTAATTACCTTGGAGGGTAGAATGTAGATTCAGAAAGCCTTTAAAGATTTGATAAGAGCATAAGCCTGTTTTTCGATAATATCATACCTTAGTTCAACATCCCTTAAGGTTTTTCTAAAAAATTCCAGTAGATGCTTTGAATCCCCATCATCGTTCTGCAATAAGACTGTTGCAATGGTGTAACCAGAAGCAAAGGAGGGGATATGGAACTCCTTGCTATAGTCTGGGCTGATCAAAGTGGGGGCTTCCATAATAGCTCTTTTGATGGCTTCAAAGGATCTTCTTGCTGCATCATTCCATTTTATCTCTGATCCCTTTTTCAGCATAGAGGTGATGTGTTTTACCAATTCTACAAAATTAGGAATAAACCTCACAAAATTTATTTTTCCCAGAAAGGATTGGATGTCCTTTTTTGATCTTGGGACAGACAAGGTCTGTATCACTTTCACTCTCTCTGGGTCAATCTTGACACCTGCAGCAGAAACAATATGTCCTAGAATCTTGCCCTCTTTTAAAGAAAATTGTGACTTCCTAGGATTCACTAATATCACAAACCTTCTACACTTCAGAAACACTTTCTTCAAATGCTGCAAATGATCTTGATGACTGCTAGATTATACGGTTATATCATCCAGGTAGACAAGGACAAACTTATCCTTCTCTCCTACAAACGCTATATCCATGGCTCTCTGAAAGGAAGCCCCAACATTCATCAACCCAAAGGGCATCATAGAGTACATAAAAGTTCCCCAAGGAGTGGTGAAAGTAGTCTTTTCTTGGTCATCTGGATGTATAGCAACTTCGTTATACCCTAAAAATCCATCCAGGAAAGACATAACTTTGGCTCCTTAGACTTTCTGTAGCAGATGTTCCATCTTTGGCAGGGGATAGTTTCCCTTTATGGAACATTTGTTCAAGTTCCTGAAATCAACACACACCCTGATTTCTCCACTTTTCTTCCGCACCACTACCAAGTTGGCTAGCCACTTTGAATCAGAGGGAGGAGCAAAGGATTTATGGGTCTCAGCTTCTGTTTGAAAGGAATGGTGTCTTTCTCCAATGGGATCTTATGTTGGATGATATTTTTGTCATAAGTTTTAAGATCATTGTATTCCCAGGTAAAGACATTAGCAAATTGCTTCATTAAGGTGCAATACTCAGAACTTTGGGCAGCAGACAAATGGGTGGATAGATTTATATACTTTGGATGATTTGGACTCCCTATGTTATGCCTATGGACTCCAGACCGATTTTCCTTTTGTGCAATCTTATGAGGCACATCATTCTGGTCAAAAAGCTTCTCCAGAGGCAATATCCCTTTAGGTATATGATTGCTAGGCAACTGTTCAATACTGTCTTGGCCAATTTTGTTCCTTATCTAGGGTTGGGGACATTCCTCCAAGGTTTCATTATGTTGATCAATTAGCATTTCAAAGAATTAATCAATGACTTGCAGAAACCTCTTTACTTCATCATCATCCTCAAAAACTTTCCAGTGCTGAATGTTATCAGGCAAGGATGGTCTATATTTTACCTGGACTTAATAGGACAATCTAGGGGGCGTGGGAGGGATGAACATGCTAGCATACATAGCATGGGAATCAACAAGTTGATTTTTCACTCTAGGAATATATGAGATACAAAAGCTATCAAAAGAGTATTTGAGTCTCCATACCTCATCTTTGTATGCTTTCAACCTTGGGTGCCTTGCTTGGAACGTTGTGTTCACTTGTTGAATGATGAGATCAACATCTCCAAATACATTTATGTCTCTGATTCCTATGTCCTTGATAGCATTTAAGCCCAATATAAGATCCTCATACTCTGCTACATTGTTGGTGACTTGAAAAGTCAATTTAAAAGATAGATGTGTGCTTTCTTCTTTTGGAGACACCAGCACCACTCTTGCTCCTGCAGTTTCCTTTGAATAGGCTACATCAATGAAGATATCCCAATCTTGTGTCCCTTCCTCTTCCATGGCTTGGCATACTGGTTTCTTGAGCTGCATCGAGGCCCTATGGGATTCTTCAATTTGGAGAACACGTGCTCCAAAATTAGTGTCCACAACGTAAATTGGATGATTAGTGGGATTCTTCTCATCACTGATGATATAGTCCAGCTGGGCTTCCCTATATAGTCTTATGCTTTCTCCTCCAAAAACTCATATGGTGGCATAGGACAAGTCATTTCGCAATATCCCACCCAATCTCTTAATCCACCCTCTAGAAAGTAGCACACCAAACTTGGGGGGACATCTGCTACCACAATATCCATCATCATGCTTTTCATGGGCAGCTGAGTTAGGCTGATAGCTATGTATTTGATTAACCCCAGACATTTCACCTTCCTCGAATCAAAAGAGAGAAAGTCATGACAAGGTCTTGTAATATCAAGGCCTAACTCTTGCATGATAGCTTCGGGCATCAAATTATGGCTGACACATATGTCCAGCAGACAGTTGTGGAGGATTTTGGCATGAATGGTCAAGGAGACATAAAATGATGGGGAATTTTCATCGACAGGTTCAGTCATTGGGCTAAGCACAACTACAGATTTATCATCTTGTAAATTCACATAGTCATTGGATGCTTGTGTGGCATTTATCTCAAGAGCATCAAGGATGGGCTTCTTAAAGATCTCACTCTTTACAAGTTCTATCAAAGGTACAAATATTTTTATCCTCTGGACATCTGATTCAAAACTGAAAGGGGAAGGGGACTTGTCAGGGTCCTTTACCTCTTGAACTAGTGTTTTGAGGATGATGAGATCAGTTGTCGGTCGGTTCTGCTTGCTGATCTGCTGCTCTGTGGGGACAACAACTCTTTGAGCAGGATTCTCTTTGACATTACTTGTTCTTGACCTCAAGTTATATCTTTGCTAGTCTTTAGTCTATAGAACAACTTCTCTGTCCCACTCTTGACTAGTCTGGTCCCTGAGTAATGACTCCTCATAGGCAACTAATGTCAAAAAGGAAACACTACCATTGTCTTCCATGCAGTGAATCTCATCCTCTTCATCAAATTGCTCGTCCTCCATGGCTATGTTCTGGAAAGCAGTCTTAACCCTTTGTTCTTCACTGGCCTCTTTGCCCCTCTGAATGATCTGCAATTGTTCATTTTGTCTTCTGAATGGATTTGGATTTCTAGGAGAAAATGTATTAGGAAGCCTTGCTTTCCTAGAACTCTGCTCAACCTTTAGCTTGGATATTTCAGCAGCCAATGACTCTATAATTTTAGTCATTTTGTTTATTTTGGGTTTTGAAAATGTAGAAGAAGGGGAACACTCACCTCTCTGTCTCCTTCTATCAGCATGTCCTTTGAGTTTCTCTACAACCATGATATTAGATTCCACCTCCAAGGCTGCATCTTGCATTTTAGCTACATAGGCACATCTTCTCTCTCTTAACAGTAGGCAGAAATCAGAGTCAAAGGCATTGGCCCAGGTGAGTTTGGAAGAGGTGGGGGTAGGCTTGAATTCAGCTGGTATCTTGGTATACATATGATTGAATCTTTTATTAAAACTAGACAGTAACTCCCCATTTTCCCCTTTTCAGGTTTCCAAACTCAGTATGGTAGTATAGTAGTTCTTTCTTATCTCCCCAATGCTTTAAAAACACATCATCTAGTGTTTAAATGTCTGTTATAGACCTAGGGTCAACTATCTGAACCACTTTCTAGCCTCTCCATCAAGGCTTTGGATGAATACTCTCATCCACACATCATCCTCATTGATATCTAGGTTATCAGCATAGCTATAAAAAGACTAAAGTTGTTCTTCAGCTCTTACACCCTCTATCCCTGTGAACTTAGACATGCATTTCTGATATTCCCCTGCAGGCATGGCATTCAAAGGAATAGGTAGGACCAGGGGTCCATACCTAGCAGCTATGATTCTCTCCATTTCTGTGGGTGCTTGTGGGCCTGCCATGACTGGGGCATATGGAAGGGTATTGGCAGTTTGGATGATAGAAAGCTGAGAAATGAATGACATGGCTGAAGGAAACTGATGGACTATAGGGGAGGTTTTCTTTTGGCTAATATCTGAAGGGGAACTTATTGAATAAGGAGCTTTATGAATCTCTGAGACTATTCCTTCACTAATAGTGCTAGGCTCTATATTTTCAACATGTGCATACTCAGTTACAAGCTTTTCTTGCAGAGATACATAAGATTGTTTAGGCTTACTTGATCATGATGCTCCATTTCGCAATATATTTCTTTGCTTGATAATCTTCTCAGGGGCAGCCACTGGGTCAGTTAGTGATTTATGAGGATTTCTTCGAGTGTGTCTCACAAACTAAGCTAGGACTGTGATGTGGACTCACCAAAAGGTTAGTCCTCTAGTAGAGTCACCAGATAGATGACTACAACCAAAAATGTGTCCAGACTTTGTCTATCATCAAAGCTGGATCTGTGTCATTCTCCCAGGGAAGCTGATCTTCAATCTCCTCTCCCCGGAAACGGTGCCAATTATGTTAGGATTCCAAGAAACTCTCCTAGGTTGTAGCTCAGAGATGCCTGGTAACATATAAATTAAACTATTGTTGCAAGGTTTAATGGAAGGAATGATGGTTTGATTCAAGCCAGATAACCAATTCTACAATGTTTCACTTTAGACATGCATGAACACCCTCAGACTACAAGGCTTTAGACCAACAATGCTCACAGTTTAGATATTAGGTGAATATGGAGAATATTAACCACACTAGCATATACACAAGACCATGTGATGGTTGGCCGCAACTAGTGTAGAAACCTACAAATCTAACGTATTAATGCAAAGACAGGATGATAGCTCTCCTACATTAGATAGAAGGAAACCTGAGCAACCTATTCAATGATGCATTCAAGATTCTAACACAGAGATAAAATGATAGTTATCTAGTGCTAGAGATGGAGAGATCAAGAACCCAACATATTAGGTACAAGCTTAGAATAGAGGAACATGGACAATGAGCAGTTAACAGCAAAATAAGCTTGTATTTGCTAAAAATGAAGATGAGACGTTGCAAATGAAAAAAATGTCTACAGTCTCTAGAAGTTCAACCTTACATCAAATGCCAACCTGGATTACATCTTGCTCCTAGATATTTATAAGTTTTTGTTAAAATGGCACTTGGCCATTTGGGTATGGAGGGGTCTTAATTGACCACCAACTGCATTGAGTTGTCTGATAGAGTCTCTAAATGAGGTTTCTTGCTTTACTATGTAAATTTGATCTGCACAAAAGTTGTGCTATCATTTACGTGGCTGGAGTGCTCGTACCAATGGAGTCCATGACTGATAAATTCAGTTATAGAGTCGTGCTATGTCCTTTTCTCCTTTGGTCATGATTTATGTTAAATATGGTCGTTGGGGATCTTACTATAACCAATCTTGGCAGAGCTGGTTATTTCCTTCTTCAGGAAATAGAATGGTCATAGGACGTTGAATGCATGGGTGAGTGGAAAATTTTGGGTTGGCGAAAAGAATGACCGTCAGATCGGGGAGATGAATGGAAAAGATGTTTCGATGAAATCTATAGACCAAGGTGGGAAAGGGATGCATCAGTGTCATTGGATCTTTAGCAGACAGATTAGACAGTCACCGGGCAATGGATTTGCATGGACATTTAATGGGCGAGGGCGGTTTGGTCGAGCAGTAATGGTTTTCATCGCACCGCTTTCAGACGCTAAGTGGTAAATGCCTGGGACTGAGCGATTCCACTCAATGATCGACATGTAGTAATGAATGAGAGAAAAAAACCACTCTCATCACGTGCTATCTCTCGATCAAGTTGCATATGCGATGAATGTGAAGAACGCAGTTCTGGTGGAGATGATCTGACGGTGGAAATTAGTTGAGCGAGTCACCTTTATCGTGTGCAATGTGGGCCACCTTTATCGTGTGAAATGTGGGTAATGATCAACGGTGAGAAAGCAATGAGGGGTTTATGAGCACGTGAGGGCATATGGGTAAGGGTTTATGGCTGGTTCAGCTTTGCGCTTAGAGCTAAGGCCAAAGGGGACTTTGTTGGATTTTAGAAGGTTTATTTAGGGAATGGGAAAGGTTTAAAGGTGAGTAGGGTGAAGGAAGAAAGGGAAAAGTGACCAATGTGAGCACCCTTTGGACACAACAAAACAAACCATGCTTCTTTCTGACCTTAGAAATTTAGCACTGCATAAGAAAGCTAACAATAATCATTGTCATACTGATCAAATTTAGGAAAATCAACATTATAAAACACATCATCAAGCATACATGTCAGATCAATAGATCTCTCCTCTGCAAGTTGATCTATAAGAAAATCATTATCAGATCTATGACAACTGGGATAAGAAAGGAAATTTTTTCGATCAGCCACTTGTTCTTCTTCAATCAAAAAGCCATGGTCTTGAACACCATACTCAATCCTTGTGGTGATCTTTTGCATCATTTCTTCCACTGCACTTATCAAAATGTCGAGCTTTACCTCTAAATATGTCTATTCCTCTGGATCTATGTTCTTCATCCATTCTTCCTTCAACTTTTCCCTTTTGATCAGCAAATTAGCCTCTACATCTACTGCACTATTTTGCATCTCTTCAAGTGTTGGAAGGTTCCTTTCTCTCAGCTGAAACTCCATTTTCAGATAAAAGGATTTCTGGTAGTGTAAGAGAGTGGATCCAGGAGGAGGTCTTATATTAGCAGGCATCGAAAAATAGACCTGGTTAAACCTGGCAAAAAACTATTGTATTGTCTCTGCTGGCTGTCTTTTCAGCTAGTTATACTCTTCTAGAATCAAGAAGGGAATTTTTCTTTACGACCCACTTGGCGAGGAAAATTTTGATGAACTATTAGAAATCTGAGATGCTCGCATCAGGCAGGGTTTTGAATCAACTATTTACTTTTCCTTGCAAAGAAAGAGCAAAAAGCTTAATACTAACATCCTCTTCATCAACTTCAAAAAGGTCAAGAAAAACTCAAAATTCAATACATGTCTCTCAGCGGTGATGTTGTCACATTCACCATCAAATCTTGGTAGATATAGGTAATGAATTTAGGGAAAGCATGGGATATAGGAGGTAAAATTAGAGGCTTGTATCTATCCAGAATTTTACAAGGTATAGGAGTATATACAAAAGCTATAGAATCAATCTTGGTCTCTTTAGGCTGATTAATTTGAAGATGATCATCTTAAAATTCAGAAGAAGGGTCTTGATCAAGATAAAAGGCATGTGAATATTTTCTATTCGCAATCTTCAAAGGGAAGGAAACATATGCATGTTTAGGATATTTTCTCAAATACAATATACTTTGTAAAGCCTTCTTGACATTCTGAGGAAAATAGAAGAAATAATTTATAACAAAGAACATAATGTCTTGGATCAAATTCCAACTTGAATAGCTAATCTTTCCATATTGTCCTTTCATGTTTCTGCTGGTCAGGTTCATCCTCCAGTGGAGTCCTTGGATCTGATCTTCAAAATGAATTAGAGTCACAAAGTGAATGATTTTAGCCTTCCACTGTCTGATCGTTGTCCACAATCAACAATCGGATCTAAAATTGATACATTTTGTTGAAGAACATAAAATTATGTTCCCTAGTGTGGTCACCGCTATGTTATCACCTGGATTGAACCTCAGGCTAAAGGGAGGCAAGCTAGGGTAACGACAAATCATGCTTAGCCAAGTAACTAGCCCTACTAGGCCAGGAGAGGTATCTCTCCATAAGGATCTCAGCCAAAATGAATGGATCATGTAAAGGATATTTGGCTAGGTATAGTAGAATGAAAGTTTTGATTAGATTTTGAAGGGGTTTTGCCAGATCAGGAAAAGCTGGACAATTTACGTCTAAGGAATTAGGTTAGAATTATAGGGTGTTCAATGGGGAAAGGTAGGCATTGGATTTAGAACTCAAGGGCTTGATGAGGTGAGATGTTTTAGAATTGTGGGAAGCTAAGAAGGGCATGTGAAAAACATTGATCCCTCCTAGACTACTGGAAAACATGAAATGGTGAATGGTTTCCCAAGACAGAGAACTGATGTAATGAATTTCGCCTATCAAATTGAAAACATTCAACTAGAATCAATGAAATGATTAACGAAATACATAAAACACATTAACACATGATCACTGAAGAATAAACTGTACTAAAACTCATACCACATGGATCCCATAAAATAGTTGCAATTCTTATTAATCTCGTGCCAAACTGCTTACAAATGGTGTACAATCAAGGTCTGAGCATCTAGCTAAGTCTAACCCCTTACAAAGAGAAAGAAGAAGAAGACAGAGACATGATTTTGTCCTCCTCCCATAATCAGGGGTTGAATCCCTAATATGAGGAGCTAATCTAATTAATATTAAACAAGAAACAGGAATATAGGCATCATCAACAACTTGCCTCTAAAAGTGAAAAACTGATTCATTTGGCCTAAAACTAACTTCTAAAGCAATTAATCTACCCTCTGTCACTATTTATCTATCATAATTGCATGGCAAGTCATAATTTACAATAGTAAATAATCCACCATGAGAGATAATCCATGATTACAGTCAAAAGAACTGGAAAAATAGCAACCCTGAGTAAAAGTGCCAAAAACATAGCACCACTGGGCAAAATCACAATGCCAAGTTCAGGTCCCTTTTGGAGGCCTTCTTGGCATCCAAATTGAGCCAATGATAACTCATTGGAAATGTATTCAAGTCTACTTTCCAAAACAGCTAGAATTTCTGAATTTTAAGCTCATGTGATGCCTCAAAACTCGATTCTCCCAAGACTACTTTTGTGTGTCCAAAAAGTGGCAGAAAGGTCATTTTTAGGGTGTTTTTTGACCTATTGGTGGACCAGTTCTGCCCCAAAAAGTTTGATATTTTCTAGGGTGCATGTCCTCATTGCTTTCAATCTAAAACTATAAACCATTTCTTCATTGGGTTCCTTTAGGAAAAGCACAGTGCCGGTGGCGCTATGCTTATAGGTAGTTTTTCTTTGTATTAAATTCCAAAATTTGCAAATGACAAAATTTTCTCCAAATTTACCCAAAATTGGTGAGAAGCACCATCAAAATTTGTAAGGATGAGCTAAGGAAGCTTCAACCAACATCCTCAGTCTATCCTCCTCCCTTGTGTGGTTTTCTCTGTTGCCTAGCTCTATCTGTTGAGATGTCATTGCTTGTGTTTTCCTCCTCCTCATACTCTTGGGCTTCTTGGTCCATGTTTGCAAGGATGAGGGGTATGAGGGGAATAAGTGAAAGTTTTTTTAGGAATTAGGGGATGGGAAATGGCTTTATGGGCTTAACTGATTGAGGGAGTAGGAAATGAGACAGTTGGCTTGTTTGCTTAAGAATTTTCTCTTGGGGAAGAGGGACAAAGGGAATGGGAATGGTATGGAATAGGGGTAAAGGGAAAAAGGGACAAGGTGATCGGGGAATGGGGATATGTGAATTTAGAGTTGTAGGGATAAGTGATAGGATGAAAAATTAGGATTTAGGATTTTAGGCATCATTAGGGAGATTTTAAGGTTTCACATTAAACATGGAAAATGATGCTTAAACATTGGATTTGCAAACCAAAACTAATGTGAGGGATGTCCACTTACATGTAATGATGGAAGGAGAGAGAAATTTAGAGCTTGTTTGAGGGTTTTAATGTTTTTGGGCTCTCCTACCAAAAGTGCAATGCCACCGCTTAGAAGCATAGCACCAGGCCAAAAGTGCAACACCTGTGTACAATTTATGCTGCGAAATACTGCCAAAAGCGCAATGTTGGTCTCGAAAAGTACAGTGCCACTTCAAGGCAACTTTTGAATACCTTCCAAATGTCCAAATTGGGAATGGAATAGCTTGTTTGAAATCTTGTCGAGTATTATTTTCAGTAAATCTTGAATTTTTAAATTTGGAGCTCGTTTTCACTATCAAAAGCTCAATCTCCCAAGACTGGTCAAAATGTGTAGAATGAGGCTGCCAAAATGTAGGGTGTTGTTTCAGTCAAATTCTGGAGGTCTTCCTCAACTCCAAATTGAGCTCACAATAGCTAATTTGAAATCTCTCTATGTCTAGTTATCATTTCACTCATCAATCAAGTCATTTGCTCACCCTAGCTAGGAGAGAGTTTGATTTTCCCAAGGTCACTCCAGAAGTGCAACAAATCTCTTATAACAATTGTATGTTTGAAATTTCTCTAAAACCATGAGACCTGCGTAGAAATTGAAGGAGGTTTTTCATGCTTGTCCTATTGTGGAAAAAATATTGTCTCACGTTTTCCAAATTCTTCCCTGTTTGGTCTAAAACATAGTTTGAAGAAAAACTGGCCCTATGTGTGGCAAATGATTTGTCCCTTGGAATGACTAATTGGAAAATGATGGAGACATGATGTGTATGAGTTGGAATGGCCTCATACTCACTGAAATGGCCTCCCTTATGCCTCATATACTCAGATGTCTCTGATTCCATAGCCAACCCTAGCTCAATGGGTGAGGAAATTTGGGTTTAGTGCTTGTGGAAACTGATGATTTGGACACCCTTGGGAAAAAAAAACTCCCTTTGGAATGCACTTAACCCATTGAAACTTTACCCTTTCACTTGACTATCTCCTTTGAAAAATTGATCTTTTGATGGTCTGGCATTTTTGGAACACTGAGTTAATAGCTTGGGATGGCGAAATTATTACATTTGAAAGAACTAAAATTACATAATGAAATAAGCATTTCTCTTTAGAAATCATATTCACATGGTGAAGGGATGTTATTTTATCACCCTTTACTTGCTGGTCCTATGCAATGGAATGTAATCTTGGCAACCATAATGACCTAATAAAACCTTGGAAAACCCTAAAAACCTAATGAGATCTTGAAGGACTGAATTTCAAGATGACATAATGACCTAATGACTGATACAAATGGCATGATAAAAATATATTTATGGATGATGTACAATCAACAAGATATGAAACTATGCCAGAAATTAATCACATTTAGGGAAGAGTAATGTTTTTGAACTAGGACTACCATCAATAACTAATTTTTTGTATGACCTAGTGGAATGATAAAAAGATTCTGAATTGGATCGTTAAAATGATATGAAAAGAGGATTTTTTATCATTAATGGCAAGATGCAAATACTAACACTAACATGAGGTGCAGTGTATAACATTGAGTGTTTCTAGGTCTTGTTTCATTCTCCTTGATTCATTGCTGACACCTACCAAAGCTGTCTGACTGTTATGTTTAAAGGCACCACTAAAATCCCTTCGCATTTAAAGCCTATCTTCTAAAATGCCTTGCCTCTTCATTTCCACTGGCATGTCCATGTAATAGTTTATGTGGTTGAATATAAGGGATAGAGGCCAGAGTGGAAATATCATCCCTTTGTTAGCAATTTTTCGTTGAGATGTTAACTCTCATTCGGTCAAAGTGCCCACTTGAGGGGATATTGAATTGTGTCACTGCCAAGTTGGTGACTAAAATACATTGTGGATGAATTTTTTACATATAGATATGCATGCTTCTCATCACATTCAGCCATGAATGTGTTGTTCCTTTTGTTTTGATGAATTTTTACGTGATCTGTCCAATAAGAATATTGCAACTCATCCTTCGATTTTAATAGAAAACTTAAAAGTGGATTATTTTCTTTCAAACTATATATACATATAAATTTTATATATACATATAAATGAAATTTATTGTATCTTTGTTTATGACAACTTGTACTAGCTTAGAATAGAAAATCAAATTAAAGTTTAGTAATGTAAATCAAAAGAAAGTATTATTCAGGACAATAAGTTTGAGCTAGGAATCAGGGAGAAATTAGAAATTAGAAAATTTTATGTGGTTGTTTTTAGCGAAGGAGAACGTGGTTGAATCACGGGGCTTCACTTCCCCGTGTTTTGTAATTTGTTCTTGGGCTTTGATGTCAATAAAATGAGTAGTTTGGCCCTATTTTTTGTTTCTCCTGACATGTTGATTTACCTTCTGCTCGAATGATTTTCCTATTTGATTAAGTTTCTATTTTTTGTATGCTATGTGGAAATGATAATGGCCTCCAGAAGAGCTTCAATGTTAATGTGTGTCCCAAGGCTCATGTGAAAAATATCTACGCCTCCACCCCAACCAATAGCTCTATAGAGTATCCTTAGATAGCACCATCTAAGAGAACAATGTGATAGAGAACATCCAACCTCATAAATCTTCGAGCTTGAGGTCGCCCACACCGAAAGTCATGAAAAGATTCATGACCCCAATGTTTTCAGCTGATTACAAGGTTTCTGAACCTAGAAAGAGGATTTTGATGGAGAAAATTGAGAATGTTTGGCATCCTACTTCTTCAATGCAATCACTGGCCAAAGTCATGGTGAAATTGCCCTCTATATTGAAGCCCCAAAATTCAGCCCTGTATGAGCCTATGGTGGACTATAGCCCCCATGTTAGAGAAGAGTATGAAGAAGTTTTAGTGGATTGTATGGAGGTGGATGATGTTCAATCCACTCTATAGCCTAAAAGCAAAGCCTACAAGGTTCTCTTTGAAGCTGGGGTTGTTTCCAATCCCAACGAGGAAAAGTAACCTAGCCTTGAATTATGTGAGGAAGGTGCGTCATTAGCCTTTCTAGCTTAGTTTCCTGATCATTGTGACAAGCCCACAATCATTCCACCATATAATCCTAAGACTAATTATCCATCTCGCTCATATCAATTTCTCTGTTATCGTCGAGAAAGAGACCTAGAGTTGGAAGTTAGGGACTAACTTGTAGGGAGCATGGGGTTTTGTAATCTTAATTGGAAAGTGGACTTACCAAAGTCACAGAGATTAAGGAAATATAGTCCCTGGGAGACCAAATGGATTCTTTTGGTTTATCCACAGAAAGTAGAGAAATCCATGAGATGGAACAAAACAAAATAGCAACAGTTGATAAATTTGAAGAAAAGCCCTGCAACACTAGTAGTGCTGTCTTTAAACCCAGGTTGAACATTTTTCACAAAGAGTTGGCAATGTATGATTATGAAGATGAAGTAGAGGAGGAGAATACCTTTGGATGGTTGAAAATGTCATTTTTTTTGTGTTTGTTTTGTTTTCTGCCTCAATTGCTTTGTTGGGATCTAGAAGCCTCGATCTTTTTTCACCATCTCTACAGAACAATGCATTGGCAAGTTTTATGCCTCGACAGGGAATGTTGTTAAAGATGTAGAAGTGTTTGGAGACATGATTCTGTCAAAGATATGAATCATTCTCTTTTACAATATTTAAGAGAAAAATTTGATGTTATTTTAGAGAATAGTAAGTTTTGGGTCAGTTCTTCCTTGACCAAGCTAAAGGAGCTAACAAATTCTGTGATGGAAAGAATCATGGAGAAGTCCTTTGAGAAAGCCCATAGCAGTGGTATTGAAGGAATGGGTAATCATCTTGTCTTGGAAATTATTGTAGTAAGGGATATCAAGGACCATAGGCTTTCCTCTAATGAGATCTTAATCGAGAAGGATAGTAGCATAGAGGCCACTCTGAGGGGATTTGATGAATTTGTTGCCTCTACTAATGAACTTTCCACCAAAATATCCAGTGCAAGGGAGGGAAAGCATGTTCCAGAGGGGAATACTAATCTTGAAGTTGATCTTCATAGTGCATCTAAGAACCCATCATCATCTGAAATGCAAGAAAAAGAGGATAAAGCTGGAGCACATGAACATGGAGACATCATGCCATTATCTTCTCCAGAAACCCTTCCTTGTTTAGACATACCTTTATACTCTTACTCTGACATAGATGATGAAAATGATAGATATGGAAAAGAAAAGGGTTTTGAGGAATATTTGTTGTCATCTTCTTCATATAGAATAGACAAATCTACTGCTTCTGAGGAATATTTGCCTATGGTTCATTCTTAAGAAGAAGATAATATCAATCAAAATGCTTTTGAAGTAGCAGATATTGATGAGATTCCTAAAACAAGCGTCCTTCCTAACCATCACCAGAAGTTTGTATCAGTTGTCAGTGAAGACTCATAAGTTAGTGAACCTTTCATTCCTTTGGTTTCATAGAGAAACTCAGAAGTAAAGCAAGAATCTGAGGCATTAGACATGGACATCCAAACACTTGAGAATGTGACTATTGAAGATGAAATTTACCGTGCTTCTCCTTCAAATGTAGATGGTGAGTACCTTGTGAAGGAATTTCAATTCACAGAGAGGACTAACAAGAGGTGAATTTCTACAAAAAGATTTGATGTGTTAGAGTAGGTGATTTTTTTTAGGTCGCTAGAGGAAGAGGCAATTGGGAAATCTTATCACATGTGTAGATTCAACCATTTCCACATGGGGTCGATTCCACCATTATTATTATAATTCACTATAATTTCTAGGTAAGCCACACTACCCCAAAATGGAGCCGAAGTAAAATATAAGAATTTGAACCTACAATCATAAGAATTCATTATAGCAATAGCCAATTCAATTGCTCATAGGGTTTAGGTTGATGGAACCATTTAGCTTCTCAGAGGCCCTTTGTAGAATAAATATGTTGCATGATATGCATACTTCATATCTACTGCAACCCAAATCCTCATGAGTTGTGCTCATTATCATCATATACCCTTGGTAAGTTGTACACAATGTCTTTATGTATAAATATCTTGACCTTTTGTTAGGAATAACCAGAGGAATACACTATTAAAACACAGTAGAACAAATAGGTGACCAAGATAATATTTTATTTTGAAGATTTTGTATCATTTTTTTCATACAAAAAAAAAACTTGAAGTAGAGTGTACTTCAAGTGAACGAGAATATAGTTATTGCTAGATTTCCTCTAAACTTACATACATGAATACTTACTATTAGCAAAAATGAATCCAATAGATGCCTGTGTCTGTATCTTCTCCCCAAGAAATGAAAGAAATATCATCCCAAGGAAGGTGTGCTCCTTCAATGATTCTCCCTAAAATGTTCAAGATGGATTCCAATTTGTGTTACGGGTTAAATACAAGCTCAATGATAAAATAATTTTAACCAAATTACTACTAAGATTGAAAGTCCTTAAAATTATGCATGATGTCTTGTTCAATGTTCTCCTTTATTTCACCAATCCTCTCAATTCTCCCATTGTTAAAAACTATCAAACTCCTCGGTTCCCTATTATGGTCAAAAAGTTTCAAACTCCCTAGTTCAGATTCATTTTGTACAATCTGTGTTGGGTAAATGGATTTAGCCTCACAATCATCCCATTAACTTTTGTGTTATTTAGAAAAGTAGTTGTTTTACCATTGGTTCTCTCAATTCTCCTGATGAAACACAACGAATCCTTTTGTAGAAATTCACCTACTGTAACACATCAAATCTTTTTGTAGAAATTGACCTTGTGAATCTCCTTCTTTCATTTTTATAGTTGCTTGTAGCCTACTCTCTGTAGTTCCATTACTAGCCTTTGATTGTGTAGCTTCTTTGTTTGCTTTGTGCATATCCTCTCTAGCTTCTTCAGCTTCAATCTTGGCTTTATCTACCTCAGCAACTGCTTGTTGTAAAGATCTTGAAAGCTTTGTCATAGCTTCCTTGGATTACCTCTCTCCATCTTGTCATGATTTAATTGCTTGTCTTGTTCATTCAATTCAACCTCCAGATAACAAACTACTGAATAAGAATTTGCTACCCTTTCCTGTGTTTCTTCTAGCATTGCACTTTCCCTCTCCAACACTACTTTGAGTGGCTCAATGGCACCTGCTAAATAAGTTACCTCCTATGTGGCTTTGTTTAGATTTTCTCTCATCTTGTGTAGTTCTAGTACAGTTATATATTTGACTTTAGTTTTTTAACCTCTTCACTATTTGCAAGACCAAGGTCATTCACTACTTTAGAGAGGGCATTTTCAACTACATGCGTCTCTGCTTGTTGTTTAAGTTACAACTATTTAACAACTACTAATTCTAGTTTCAAGCTCTGCAATAAAGAGGTTGAGGCATCAAGCTTTAACACCAAATCCTTAACAAGAACTACTTCATGATTCAGCCTAATCAATTCTTGGTTGACATGCTCTATTTCTTTCCCCCTCTCCTCAGACTCTTGGTCTTTTGCCATAGCTACATGTTGCTTTTCTTTTGTTTCCATATATAAGATCTGATTTATATCCAATAAATTCTTTGTGGTCATAAATTCTATGTTTAGTGTGTCTACCTGTTTTTGCGCCTCTTCAGAAGTTGCCAATGCATCGATTGCATTTTCAAGAGAAATGTCCCTCAATTTAACCAAACATAGTTATTCTAAAATATTATGCTCAAGCTCCTACTGAAAACCTGTAGTGCTAAGATTATTGATGCATTTCTTTCATTTTCAAACTCTAGCTGTGTTGTTTTAATGATATTTTCTTCATCCAAATCAGCATTGTCCTTCTCCACAACTCATGGCCTTGCAAATTCAGAGTCAACTTTTACTTGCCTTTCTAAAGTGTTAGGACTCTCCAAATTTAATGTTAATTCCTTTATGAGACACATCATTTTTTCCATCTCCAATATAACCTATGATTTTTCATATTCTATTGCAATTAGAAGTCTTTTCTTTTTTGTAACATCTTCCTCTATCTTTTCAAGCTCAGCTGCTACATATTGGCCTCTTTGTACAGACAGTTTTTTTGTTATTTTATACCACCTAATATAAAGATGAGAGTCCCATCTTGTAAGTCATAATTAGAATAGTTGCAAGAAATAATGTGGAAGAAAATAGATATTTCTTGAATTTCTTCTTTAGATTCATAATTGTATTCACTCATAAGTACCGTATTACAGGTTACATGAATAGTATGAAGTGTTTTCTTATCTGTAAGATACAAGCTCTATTCCAGTCAAGGTGGTAATAATAGTAATGCCAACCATGATCAATAGTATCACCTTACATGGGCTTAATAGAAGGGCTTATACTAATAGATAGTGTGATAGATTAATATAGCTTATCCATATTGTCAAGGTTGCAGCCATGTTAACTATGCAAAAACTTGTGAATATGGGTTGTGGGTTGTGAATATCATTGATTATGGAAACTAGTGTACTCAACGCTTGTAGTGGTAAAGAAATAATGTGTATTGAGCTTGAACTATACTATCATTCATAAGGGTGCTAATCCCATGACTATGATTACTCTAATATAATACCATAATTGTGTCACAACCTTATTGGGATTGACCAATGATAGATACCCATATAGAATAAGGGAAAGCATAGGACGACTTGTACACAACGTAATAAGTATTAATACTATTCAACAAGGTCATGATTATTCCATAAGATTAAGTGCATATTTTTTTATCATTACAGCTATTAACACATATTCTAATATGCATAAGCCACCAACTTGATCATATACAAGACATCCTATAGGTGTTGAACCTATTGATGATCAAAGTGTATTCTATTCTGCTTATATTTTCATATGCCTTCTTGTCACATGCATTCTTATATTCATGGCAGGGCAGTGGAGAAATTGGTACTAGAGTAGTACAGAAAAATGAAAACATTATAAAATTCATAACTACCCCTTATCGTCAATGGTTTATAGAGGGTGTTGGGTATGTTATAAATGCAATTTTAAGAAGAAACAGTGAAGAATACATTTCCCTTGATTGTTAGCCCCTTGCCCAACAACGGGTTTGAAAGAAATAAAATGCTTTTCATTCAGGAATGGGATGTCACCTACTTCACACATACATGGGGTTCCTTGAGACCATCAAAAGATCTCTATGCCATACAAATCTATTTATAGAATTTTCAATGCTCTAGGAAGCTTTATGTTAACAAATTTCCAGATTCTTCAATGGGAAAATCTAACTTGATGACACACTTGAATTGGAAGAATTTTGTTGTTTTAAAAGGCCATTTCATTAGACTTCTCGCTAAGTTGATGGTATCAATGGGAATATATATTTTTCAATCTATGTATGTCTTATTTGTTCTTTACTACTAGTCATTATCACTAGTGCTAGCTCTTGATAGTTCTTTGGATTGACATAATCTCTTATTGGTATGCCAAGCATGGAATTTAAAGTAGGAAATTCAGTCCATATAAGCTGGGTGTATGCGTTATTAGAATGGGGAAGGGAACTATTTTTGAATGTTTAAATATGGGTTGCCACCCTAGAACTCAGGACTCCTTACAATGATACAATCGACAATATGGAATCTTTGGAGAAAATGAGTCTGGATTCTGGAAATATTATTATAGACATGTATTGTGAAGGAGAATGTCTACAAGACAACAAGAGGATATGGTTGTCTATTACCTATTCTTTTGTTTGGCTATGTTTTGAATCCTTCAGGAACATGGTTGGAAGGGTAGAGAATCAATATGTTTTGGTAATTTCTTTGTTATTCATGTAGATTTTAGTAATATCATTTGAAATACATCTCAACCTCTAGTTATTTGTCTTGTAAGCAATTCCTCGTGTAATCAGAAGTGTTGTCGGTCGTGACATGTGGGTGTCTATATTATGTAAGAAGCTTAAGGATCGTTGGTACCAGGTAGGTTATAACAATAGGACATGATTGTTGTAGTTCAATAACATAGTTCTAGGATCTGTTATTCCATGTTGAATGCAATAAAATTTTTAAATTTGTTGTGACTGAAGTAGCTTATTTACTTTCATGTATAGGTAGCTTAAGGGGAGTTTCCAGTTATTGCAGCCCGTGGGTGACTGTTTAAGCCTCAAATATTTTTGTGCCTGTATGGATTTTATTTTTCTATGATCAGAGACTTCCCTTCTTGTGTATAGAGGAGAACATAGCATACAAGGAACTTGATCCTGGTTCCCGGGTGTTGATTATGGAAGCACTATGTGAGATCTAGGTTGAGGTGTAAAAAATATTTTCATTTCTATTTTGGTGGTATCATCAAAATGTAATGATTCCATTCATCATACACTGTGCCCAAGTTTAAAGAAAGGCATGAATTTGTTGGTATTTTACCTTTCGTGTACTTTTGGTGATAATATTTATTTTTAAATAAAATTGCATTTTTGCTAAGTAAAATTGTTCTTGGTTGCCTTATGATCAACATCACAGTTCTATTGTCATGCATGCAAAATAGTTCATAGATAATAATATCTAAGTTTTGAATTCAAAAAAATAATTGAATGTCTGTTTGGTGGTGCCAATACTTGCAGACCATTACATCTATATCCTTGTTTTTTTAGATTCTCTTTAGTTGCATATTTTTCTTACATTTAATCTTTTTTCTGAGAACAACTAATTAATGTGACCATTATCTTTTGGCCTTTCATACATGATAGCAAGAGGAAATTCAGCCCGATATCTATAGTTTTCTTAAGCATGAAGTTCAGATCTCAGCATTTTGTAATGAGCGGATCGAGGGGGATTCACATGGAACTTCATACTGGTAAAGTGGTAGGTATTATGGAGTCTTTGATGTTGCATTCTTGTTTATAGACAGTTTCAATTCTCATGATTTGAAGGCCATCTTAGCCTTATTATGAGTTAATTTGCTACAATTTTAGAACTTATACCCTAAGCCTTAATTGTTATAAGGTGGAGATTCTAGAAATAGATTGCACAAAAGAAACAACTTTTAAGTACGTGGGTGCCTGGTTTGTTGAGTGGGACCATAGGTAGGATCATGACAAGTGGTATTAAAGAGCCATAGCTCTAGGGCTTTTTGTGCCAAACCTGTCTTTTTTCTTCTTTTTGGTTCATTCCAATTCTTCTTATTCATGTATTTACTATTGCTATAATTGATGTGTTCATCATTTTGTATTCCTTATTTGATTTGTTTAGGAAATTTTGATAAATTGATTCTAATACTTATATGTTGGATTTATTTTAAGGTACGAGGATGATTCCATTATTGGTCACCGTTTATACAGGAAGATTTAGAAGATTGAGGTAAAAAATAAAACTAAGGTACATGTTGTTTGTCCTTGCTAGTGGGAAATCATAGCAACCAATTTTAATGAATTTCAAGCTCTAGGGGTAAGTAATTTAGTATACAAACATCTTATCCTGTTCACAATTTTTATAATATCCATTGCAATCAGAAGTTTAAAGGTTCAGACTTTGAATAATTGTTGTGTTATATAATATATTTCATTGCATGAAGAATAACAAACTTAAAATGATAAATAAATAAGTCGCTTCATAATGTCGGCGTTACAAATATTGCATGCAAGTTTTGCAGTAAAGGTGCATCTCTAGCTGAGCATTTCTAGTGGAGATTGATGTCCACCAAGACTTTTTGAGCATGATTTTAGAGTGACTCTAATTGTTTTCTCAGTATTGCTTCCTTAGAAAGACCCTCTCCTTAGGGACACTCAGATAATTACAGACAACCAAAATGTTTTATGGCACATAGTTTAGTTTGGGGATAATGGCTTTGTATAAATCTAGGTGTATGACTTCTTTTCATTATGAACCTTCCTCTAGTAGCAGTTAGTGGAATTGAGGCTTTTTGAGCAGGAATTTGCCTTGCTTGTAAATGCCAAATTTGAATTTTTTCATAAATATGTTGAACACCTTCCTTACATATCAATGATCTAAATTAAAAAAATGTGAAAAGGACATATATTAGGGCTTTCAAAGCAAGCTCCTAAAGTTTTCTACTTATCACAAAACCTTTGAACTGTATCAACAAAAAAAGACTATTCATGGCTTTATAAAACAAAAATACATCGTTGGATAAGTCTGTAGAGAATTTTGTAGCTAAGGTTCAGGAAAGAAATCATTTGTATGCCATGTTGAGAAATGGAAATGGTCCAAATACCCTGCCCCATCCCTAATGCCTCTTTTGAAAGGACACCAACTACATTCTTACTATCCCTTATTGTAGACAATAAGGTATCTCTCTCCTCTCTCTCTCTCTCTCTCTCTCTCGCATATATATATATATAATATATATATAAATATATATATAATATAATGTATGATATGTATATATGTATGTATGGTATGTAATATATAATATATATATATATAATATAAATAATATATATAATATAAATAATAATATTATATATATATATATATATATATATATATATATATATACACACACACACCTCTTGGAAATCCTTTCAAGTACTTTTCCATGATCCATGGTTGGTAAATTGGTTAATGCACTGACCCTAATTAGAGAGCTTAAATGCTAGGGGATCACAAGAGTCGAATCCATAACCTCCCCAACTTTTGGTGAGATATCTCACATTTTTCTCATGACAAATTTTCATACATGGCTTACATATCAGTGAACTAATTTAAAAAAAAAATCAAATGGACATATATTATATCATTCAAAGCATGCTTTGAGAGCTATGTGCTTATCACAAAACCTGTGAACTGTATCAACAAACAAAGAATGTTGATGGCTTTATAAAATAAAAATACATCATTGGAGAAGTTTGGAGAACTGTTTCTCTAAGGTTCATGGAAGAAATCATTTGTATGCCATGGTGAGAAATGGAAATGGTCCAAATACCCCCCCTCATCCCCAATGCCTCTTTTGAAAGGCTGTCTCTCTCTCTCTCTCTCTCTCTCTCTCTCTCATTGAAATCACATTGTCATTTAAATCTTCAAAGAAATATATATCTCTCTCTCTCATTGAAATCACATTTTCATTTAAATCTTCAAAGAAATATATCTGGAGTTCATGTGGCTTAACCTTTTGCCAAATATGATGCTTTATCTATGTCCTCTTACTAATCTTTTTTTCTTTTGATCTTCTCCCATGGGATTATGAATGTCGTTGCCTATTCCCTTTTTATCCATAGAAAAAACAACAAAGAATGTGATTTTTCTTATCCTCCATGCATCTAAAATTCTTTCATGTTTTCTCTCACTACCTCCACACTCTCCATGAAAATTTTTTTGTCAAAGTCTAGGGCTGTCAGATGATGGAGTTGTTGACTAATTTCCAAAAGCGCATGGTATTAGTTGATGGTAAGAGTAAACCATGGTATTGATGCATGGTATTGTATGTATGAGGACTATATAGAGGCTAGAGACTCCACATGGAGGATATGAAGAGAAGTATTCTTGTATGAACAAGCATATGGCTTGTGGAGTATTCTCCTTGCTTAAGGAGAATACTCGACAAGCCATA
>APFE030166859.1:24115-53266 GCA_000404065.3 Pinus taeda | reverse complement strand
GTTGATGTGTAGTAGGTGGATCTTCGCTTCTCCCTATCTATCTTGTGGGGGTTGTTTTCCTTGTGACTAACTGGTTGCCATCTTGATGGTTGTCTTGCGGGGTGATGTGGGTGATGATATGTTGAAGTTTTAACCCACGATGGCTTTTGCTTGACTTCACCATGCTGTAGGGCCTGTTGTGGTGTCTTCTTTTTCAATATAACTTCAACCACTGAGCCTTCCTCTGATGTATCATCACCTGTAACCTTTTCTTCTGCAGCCTCTGTTTGTGTTTGATTGTCGATCATCAAGGGCTCATCATCTGATATGTCAGTCCCTTGAACATCTTCTACTGCAGCCTCCATGTGCTCTACCTGTTTATGGATGGAAATATCCTGTAATGTAATTTTCTTCTTTTTATACCATAGCTTCAGGAATTTCTTCTGCACATTAATATTGATAGTACCCACGGATTCCATCCAAGGATATCCCAAAACAACATCCATAGTATCCATCTCTGAAGCATAAAAATCACCATGCAACACATACTTATCCATAGAAATCTTCAAATCCTTGTACACTTGAACATCCTCATTATCAACCTGTGTACGTTGAATGTTTTTTGTTGGAACTTGCAATTTTTTTGCCAAATTAACATTGATGAAATTATGCTTGCAACTAGGATTTATAGAAACAATGATCTTCTCTTTCTGAATCAATCCATGAACTTGCAATAAGGATATACCCGTAGGAAATAACCCCATATGTTTCTCCTTAGTTTCCTTCTTTTTTGTAGCATAAGACCATTTGTCCATAAAGAGTTTTTCAAATTCTTCATCCGACAAGTCTTTCGACTGTTTGATTCCTAGCGATCTCCACCATCTGTCGGCATCCTCTTGCAAATTAAAATGTACCAGAGACTTCCAAAATATCCCATATTTAAGCTTTATTGTTTGTAGGAATTCTTCAATAGTAGGACCCTCATCTTTCCCGGTAAAATGTAGAGTCGTCATGAAGAGGGTTTTGAGAAAAAAATTCTATGACTTGGCGAAAATTTGAAGTTGTCACAGTTTCATCAATATTGCTCAAAATCTGTATTATAACCTGTTTTTGGAAATGTAACAGCCATTCCGCATCTGCCCATGTGATAGAAATCCTGGTCCAGGCAGTAGAATTCCAGATCTGCGCTGCTACTCTCCCGCTGTCACCCAAAATTTCTGAAAAAAGCGCTGATTTTAAATCAGCGATATCTCCATCATCCGGACTCCGATTCGCCTGATTTTTTTTTTTAAATTGGGTGTTTCTTCACAAAGATTCTAGATCTACAATTATATCTTGCATATCTGGCACCAGGACTTCTAGATCTGCGCCGCAAACTCGCTACCTCGAAAAATTATCTACAACCGTACTAATTTTTAAATCAGCGATATCTCCTTCATACGGACTCCGAGTTGACCGATTTTTTTTTTGAAATAGGCTATTTTTTCACAAAGAATACAGATTTGCAATCAGATTTTGTAGATCTTGAACCAAAACTTACAGATCTGATCTGCAACTCGCCGCCCTTGAAACCCTGCAAAAATGAAAAAAAAAAATTTCTCCACTTTTGTGCCCAAGAAAGTGCTCTAATACCACTTGTTGTAAATCTAACCCAAAATGATATAGATCTGATAAAAAAATATAAGATAATGCAAATAAACCCAGAAATAGATAGAAATTCTTCCTTATTATCAAACCCTTAAGGTAGGGCAACACCATACATTCACTCCTTAAGGAAGGAGAATACTCCACAAGCCATATGCTTGTTCATACAAGAATACTTCTCTTCATATCTCTCCATGTGGAGTCTCTAGCCTCTATATAGGCCTCATACATACAATACCATGCATCAATACCATGGTTTACTCATACCATCAACTAATACCATGGGCCCATTACATTATTATTACTACTTGTGGTCCCTTACATGACATGGGTTAACCACCTTATTTATTACTATGGCCCATCCCATTATTATATTATTACCTTGGGTACCTCCCTCGGTACCCCATATTACCCCCCCTAGGTATATAACATTAACCTTTTTCCAAATATGATGCTTTATCTATGTCCTCTTACTAATCTTTTTTCTTTTGATCTTCTCCCATGGGATTCTGAATGTCGTTGCCTATTCCCTTTCTATCCATAGAAAAAACAACAAAGAATGTGATTTTTCTTATCCTCCATGCATCTAAAATTCTTTCATGTTTTCTCTCATTACCTCCACACTCTCCATGAAATTTTTTTTGTCAAAGTCTAGGGCTGTCAGATGATGGAGTTGTTGACTAATTTCCAAAATCCAAACTCTTATCCAAGGAAGATGGAGTGCTTCCAAATGATGTGCTTCTCCCAAAGAATTTATTTTCCATTTTGTGGAAACACTATAAAATATGTAGACATATAAGAAATGACAAGACATTGTATTATAAATTTGTTTTACACTTTCTCTCTAGTGTTTTCTACAAAACTCTATTACACAATATATATTCTGGAGTTTAAGCACAATATATGATCTAGGGTTTAGACACACTATGCTTGGCAGCCGTAGTAGTGACAATGATACTATAATATTTCCTGTCATAATATCTTCCCATGGAATGCACAAGAATCGAGCAAGTAAACCTTCTAGATGCAATGAATAATGACATAAATTTCATTGAACATTTGAGTTTTTATTTGCTATTCAACTATAACTCAAAAATACATTGGATTCTATAAAAACAAAATCATTGAGATAATGACCCTTTCAGTTCCTTCCTACTTGTAGTGAACAAAGAAATCATGGAATTTTTTTAGGGCAATGCGTATGAAATCCATGTCACCTGAATCATTTGGAGACAAACTTGTTAACTTTGTCCTACACAATAGTTGTTTATATGCATGCCTTAATTATTCTCACTTTCCTTCTAAGAATATGGTACGATAATACTCAGAATTGAGTTCACAACCTTTTGTTCTCTTAGGGAGAAATTTCATGCGTACGAGTTTCAAAAGTGTAATGAGCAAGGTCATGGGAGGAAGAAGCAGTGCCAGATATGTCTTTCAAAAACTAGAACAAATAGTGGGTAGGAGATGCCTCATATTTCACATTGAATTAGGCCTGTTTTTGCATGTGTAAGAGAATCATGTAGTTAAAATAGTCAGCTCTGGTACCACTACCAGCTAGGATGAATAACTCCACACTTGAATGAATTTATTCAACTCATAGCATGTATATATACAAGAGGAATTGGCCTCTGGTTTCATATTCTAAGAGCTCCAAATGACTCTTCTTATTCACCTATGACCCTTCATATTTCTCTTAGATTAATACCTACAAGGTTATTTGCAATGTACCTCAATCCCTAAGGATTAGGTATCTAACATTCCCCCTTAATTTGAAGGGGTTTTTTGTGAGGCTAAGCATCATTCTCAACATTTCAAATTTTTATCTTCCAAGTGCTTTGGTGAAGATGTTTGCAATTTGCTCATTTGAGGATCAATGTCTCAAATGAATAGTTTGGCTTCTACATGATATTGAATCAGATGGTACCTAGTGTTGATGTGCTTGGTTCAATCATGGAATCTAGTATTCTTGGCCAACTTTACTACAGAAGTATTGTCAACAAAAAGAGTATAATGTACATGTTTCTCCTAAAAATTTTATAGGTATTTTCCTAAGCCACACAATATTTTTGAAACTTGCACTTCTTTCTTCCTTCCTCTTAGAATCTTTTTGAATATTTCACTTCTTACTTCCACTCCCCTCTCCCCACAACCTTGAGCTAGATCCTCTAAGGTCTAATGTTACAACGTGAGCAAGATCATGGCAAATAAAACTACCAGTGGGTGTGAAAATAGTCTCAAGGAATGGTAAGAACTACTTGGGTGATGAGGGAAGTCCATGCAAACAAGATAAGGGAGTTGAGAAATTTAATATATTCAGAGACAAAAATGTTTTTCCTAGGGGATCTAGTTGTTATATCATGTGAAACGCTGATGATGAACTTATGAGGTGCCTTGAGTTTAACCATTGTGCTTGTCACTATTAGATAGAGGAATTTTCGTTTCTAGCTCCTCCAAAAGATGGATTGAAAGGTATGAAATCAGGCCTAGACTTCATCATTAAGGGCACCTTTGGCCTTATGATAGTGTTGGCAGGCTAGTCAGGGCCATCTCAGGGAAGTGAGTGTCGTGGGACATAAAGGACATAAAGGACGAGGAATATGGCTTGAATAAATGCATTCACTACTAAATGCAAGAAGAGATCTGCTATCCTAGTTGTTAGAATTATTCATTACCAATTGTGTTACAAATAGTTGCAACTAAGCATTAACATCTGAGGTTACATATGGCATGCCAAAGATTGCTTCAACCACAAGGTTGAGCAATCTCATGTAAATCTTTCAAGAGATTGTGGACATGGGTCTTGGTGCCATTTTAGGCAAGTCACATGCATACAATTGTCCTCTATTCAAAGGTACACCTTCAGGAAGAAACTCTAGCTTTTAACTTATGTCTAGGTGATGTGGATTCTAATCCACAAATTTCACCCCTAGAAGAATGAGTTCAAGGAATGAGAAAAACTTTGCAAAACCTTAAACTATGAGTAGAGAAACACATTGCTTTAGTTGATGATTCTATTTATTTACAGATAAATCCATGAATGACCTTACTGAAGCATCCATGCAAAATTCCTAACAATGTGACATACTACAAGCCTTCTTTTACATTAATCTTTTTTCTTTCAAAATTTTCAATTAGAAGTTGGCTCCATTATATGATGTACATGAAATCTCTTTGATTCTCATTGTTATTTTAATTTTGCATACATATAAATTAGTTCCATTATATGATTCAAGGTACATGCAATCTCTTTACTTCTCACCGTGGTTTTAATTCTGCCTAAATATTCCAAGATGTTTTAGTATGGCTAATCCAAGAATTTGTCTTTCTCCGCTAGAAAGAGCTCCTAAAAGCTAACCACTTTTACTATGTACAATACATGCATTGATATATAGACCATTTTAGTGGCTAGAATAAGTGATGAACGCCAGTTTAAATGTGACTTGCAATCTCCACGTCATTATTTGAGTTTTGGATATTCTTTGGAAAAAAATGGAAGTATTTTTACCTCTAAAACAAGTGTTGGAGAATTGACATTCAGCCATGGAAACTTCACTTGTAAAATATTTTCATTATTTCTCTTATATAAGTTACTCATATGATATCAAATTTCAGGCTATGTAAAGTAATATAGCCAAATTTCCACTTTGTAGATGCCTCAAATTTAACATATTCGTTGATTCAATAGTTTATTTAGGGTATTAATTTTTACTTCGACACTTTTGAAAAAGAGAAACAGTAGTTGTTAGAGAGGAAAGACAGGGTTTCGTTTTGGCCAAGATGAATCCCCTACTTGGCTGAATCATAAATGAAAACTTATGAATCTCGAGGAGACTATTTCTTATTTGGGTAGGTCCTTCAGTAAATAGTTTTTTCAATTGTTGATTATTGGAGATGGATAATAGCAATGTTTTAAAAAATAAAAATTCAATCTTGGAGTAATATTGACCTACCACCTTACAAGAAGATTTCAATTGCTTCCAAGAAGATTGCAGTTGTTGATAAATTTCTAGTAGAGGATCACATTGGTTTCTATCTTTTTTTTTTCTCAAGTAGTTTATAAAATTCTAGAACAGGTACACCAAAAAATTTATTGGGCAAGAAAAGTGGGGTAAAAAGGATTGATACAGTGTCTTCGGGTTTTTCTGTCATTGCACATTATCAAGTGGTCAAAGGCAATTGGACATCCCCAACATTAGTAAACACATGATTTCCATTGTCCTTTCAATTTGTGTAACATTTCTACAAAATTTCCATTTTTTTGGGATTCTGTCAAATGTTGATATACTTTGTGCATGTAAAGATTTCCAACATTCTGGGATATTTATGTTCGTGTAACTTTCTTCTTAAATTTAACCTCCTTGCTACATGCTTTATAAGATATATAGAAAATCAAATTTTGATGTATTCCACTTTCCATATTTTTCACTTGCTCATTGGCTTCCACACTCCCACTTCTATTGGCCTTCCTTTGCACCTCTCAATTCAATTTCTAGCTTTAAATTCAATGGATATATATGCAATTTCAAGGACTACCATATCTCTCACATAATTCTCTGAAGGGTGCTAGCTCAATGGAAGAGCGCACACTTTATAAGCAGGAGGTTGGTGGTTTGATTCCACGATGTCCTAATATGAATTAATCAATGATATTGTAGTTTATTTTTAATTAAATACTTTTAACATTGGTTTATTTCAATGGTAAGATATTTTCTAGATTCATTATTTTGTTGTCTCTAATGAGACAAATGTGATGTTGTATTATCCTTTAATGTAGTTTTTTATTGTCTCTAGAGAGAAAATAGTTAGGATCAAAGACATTGTCTCTTTAAAGAAAATACATCTTTAATCCCAACTATTGTCTCTAGAGAGACAAAAATGAAATTGTCTCTCGAGAGACAAAAATGCTTGTTATATATTGTCTTTATAACGACAATTTAATTTTTAGACAATTTAATTTGAGACACCAATATTCGAAGATAATTTAATTTTAAGGCAATTTGATTTGAGACACCCGCTTAAAGACAATATTTAAGATAATACACGAAATTTCTTTAGTATCAAGTTAAGACAATTTACCCAAAAATTGTCTTAAATATTGTCTTAAAACCCCCCTTGTGTTGTAGAGATAGTATTTTTGACGCAGCGAATAGTCAGATCACTGCTTGTTCAACAAGAGTTGGGTGGAAGATGTTCAATCTAGATGAAAGTATTGCAAGAGTATTATCTTAATATCAAGCTAGTTCACATCATCAAAGGGCGTGGTCTCTACAGACTTGTAGTGCAAGAAATGCATACCCAAGAGCAAGAAGAAGAGCTCATTGGTTGGGAGCAAGAAATTGACATGTACAATGTAGTGTGAGCACCCCCCACTTCACACGGTAACTCTTGGTATGAAGAAGTGCAACGTTACCTTGAGCATGACACCATGCCCTCTCACTTCTCTATGTAGTAGAAGAGGGCACTCCGACTGAAAGCCTTATCTTACCATTTGGTGCACGAAGTGCTTTATAGAAAGCACAATAATGGAATTTTTTTTAGGTGCCTAGAAGCATAGGATTCAGAGAAAGTATTACACGATCTGCATGACAGACTAGCTAGAGGTCACTTCATGGGTAGCACAACAACACATAAAGTCATGAGAGCTAGCTTCTACTAGCCCACATTGTTCAAAGATACATACACTTATTCCTGCAAGTGTCTGGTCTGTAAGGGATGTGTCAACATAACTTGAAGGTCAATAGTTTTGTTGCAACCTATTGCAGTGGATGAACCATTCCAATAGTGGGGCTTGGACATCATTGGGGAAATTTTCCCACATTCATCAAAGAAGCATCAATACATACTGACAGCTACAGATTACTTCACACAATGGACAAAAGCAATTTCGCCCAAATAAGTGAATGACCAGGAAGTCATCAGCTTCCTCTAGCAAAACATCATTTCGAGGTTTGGCATTCTGGTATCACTTATTTTTTACAATTAAACTTACTTTTCTTTGTTGAATATTTAAAAATTTTCATTGAAATATGGTATTATGCTAAAATATTCTACTAACTACGACCCGCAAGGAAATGGTCTTGTCGAATCCACAAACAAAAATCTCATTCCCATCTTAGAAAATACCATTTACTTTGAATATAAAAATTGGCATTTCACTTTGGTGATTGCTCTTTGGACTGACACGTCACACCCAAAACCTCTCTGAACACATCTCTATACTTCCTCGTATATGGAAAAAAGGCCATCCTCCCACCAAATATCTACTTTCCTTCTGTTGAGTTATCCATAGAATCCCAAGGCAAGTCGTGTCTCCTTTTTTAGCATAGGATGGACACATTACATAAGTTATACAAAGAATAGATGAAAGAAAAAGAAAAATTTACACTCCATCAAAATTGTATCAAGAGATGGTTCGATAGAAAGTCTACAAGGGACACCAACTTTGTTGTGGGTGACTTAGTATTAAAGTGGGATAAACCCCAAGAAGACAAAGGAAAACATATGAAGTTTCAATCCCTGTGGATTGGTCCTTTCATGGTTTACGAAAAAATTGGCCAACACATGTACCTACTCCAGTCACTTGATGGGAGGATTGACAACCTTCTTGTCAATGGCCAAGATTTAAAGTGTTATTTTCAATGATCTAGTGTCGTGCACTACCCTATGTACATAGAATATTTATTGCTTGTTCTATTCTTTTACTTTTTTACTTTTTCTTCATTTTTATTTTCTTTGTTTTGATGTATTGTCATTTGTTTTGTAAATAAGTGTTGTCCTACAATGTGCTTTGGCTTTTGAATAAGCATGTGGGTGAAGTTCAGGAGTCTTGTGACAATGCATCGCTTGGCCAGTCGTCTGTCCATCCTCTTTAGGATTGGTTGTAACTTTTTTCCTATGAAGTCTCGATGGAAAATATGATTTGTCTGTAATGGAAGCTTCGGTAAAACCATGAACTTGTGTCCAAACTGGGAAACCCCATGCCTATACTAAGTCTTCTGGTCTGTGTGTTTAATCTTATCCAACTAGTATAAATGAAGAAGGGGAAATCTAAGTGAGAAAACCTAAATCAGAGGTCTTACATTCTTCTATAAAGGAACAACCTCTTCTGTTGTCAATAACTTTGGATCCCTCTTCTACTCCAAAATAAATAAGTGCCAATGCATAGTCCTCTTCCAAAAAAATACAAAGGCAAAAGAAGATAAAGGCTTCCTACAGAGAGAGGTGAAGCAGGAAACTCCACCAGGGTACTGATGAGGCTTGCTGGTAGTAGAGAAATGCTTTTGTTCCTGTGTGACTCTATTGGGGTACTGTCTAGGCCTGGTGTAAGTGCAGCAACACCAAAGATGAAAACTTATGCTCTCAAAATCTTAGGACTGTGATCCCAACTACCATTCCCAATTTTGAAACATTATGGTCTGGCTAAAATTTTTGTTGTGTTCGACTAAGTTGGTACAATGTAAACCATGCATGTCCATGGGGTAAGTGGGGAAGCCAAAGTGACCTACACAACGAATCAATACTACCTCAAAAGGCAAGGCCCTATACTGAAAATGAACCAAAACAAAGAAGTCAGTATTCAACTAATGTGTCACCAAGTGTTGTAGTGGTTGTAATAATCTCCAAAATGTTGGCCGTCATCAAAATTTCACAACCTTCCTTGGTTTCTCCACCGACGGTTGCAAACACTCGGGCTCATTCCATGAGCCATTGTAGAGTCAATACACCTTTTTCCTTATCTAACCAACGGTCGTGTTTTGATATGTTGATTGCTTTGTCATGCTTGTGATCTTGTTCTGGCGATGTTGAAGGTTGGTATTTATGTGCATGCGTTTCCCTCATTTTGTGAACGTCAATCGTACTCACACAAAAAGTTGTAAGCATTGTCACGTAAGTGTCATCATGATCATTTAAAGGTCTATCTCAAATGTCACACTTGCTTCTCTTAACACTAAGGTCATCCCACTCAACACATTCATGTCTTATTGGTTTGAGGTGTCTTGTCATTGAGTCATGCTAAGTGTTTGATCACAATGTCACATCTACACAAGTTCACTTGCTCTCAAACTTAGCCATTTTTCCTGAAAAAATATTCACCGGAGAAACCCCTTCAACCAAACCCTGATTGAGTTGCACTGTGAAGTCCCATCTCTTAGTGACCCTGCTCTACTACCCAGAACTACACAATGCTTAACATTGTCCTCTGGGGCAACTACACTATGCAATCCTGGAAGTGAACAAGTTGTTTGTCTCCCAAAATTGTATAGAAAATGTCTCCAACCTCTATCAAACCTGCACTTCACGTAAGATCTATTATTAGGCCTCCCTCTGGTCTATTGGAAAAGTAAATTGCATTGTGATCTAGCGATAGAAGAATCTCCAGAACTGCGCAGACATTCTGAATTGTGTGTAGAAATTGCATAGTCATGTTGAGTTAGGCCTCTTGCTGGCTTGCTCAGGTTTTCTCCTAAAAATTGTGCATTTCTAACTGGTGCACATTCTACTACCTCGCTCTATAATGCTTCCAGAAATTACACAATGTTGCTTGTCCCACACTATCTCTTAGAAATGCACAGTTGTGACGAGCAGCTTGTCGCAGCCCGATCATCTCTTGTTCTCAAAAATTGTGTTGAATTGCCTGTTAGTGACTACTTTTGCCCGACTCTGTCCCCCTATAAAAAATTGCGCAAATTCCCATCTAGGCCATGAGTGACCCACTCAATGCTCATGTTGAAAATTTTGCAGAGCTATGTAGTAGTTCCCCCGGACACCCTGCCTTGTCTTCCTCCCATGAATTGCAAAGTTATGCCCAGTTGTGTTCCACCTTGTAGCTGTCACTATTGTCCCTGATTGTGCAATTTTTCCTTCCAATGACCTCTACGTAGTGTTTCTTGAAATTACTCTTGAGCCCCTCATCCTCGCCTAAGTTGTGCTTTGTGCAATTTACGTTTCATGTCCTCCCTCCTGTCACTTGGACCTGAAACCGAAAACAATGCATCATGATAGACTATGAGATTTTTTGGTTTGATGTCATCTCGTCATGAGTGAATTGCAGGAATAGGTAAATTGATGGAACATGGCACGACAATGAACGGGATGAAGAAGGAGCACATGCTACAAGACTTTATCACAGCTAAACGAATGTACAAAGCACATCGAGCAACAAGGAAAAGTGACACATACACTGTACCATCAAGGAAATCCCAAGACCATCGAAGACAATGTAACACTTTTCCATGTAGAGGTGAAGACACAACACGTTGAGAGCATGCCTGTTACTTAGAAGCATAGCAACTTGACATGGACACCATGTCAGCCAATACATGTCAATACTGTCATATCGAGTTGTGTCATGAGTTGTCTCGGCCACATCACTACTATGGGCCATACTTGTTGTAATAAAATGTAATGTAATGTGAAAGTCCAAGAGATGCACATATGAAGTTGAAGAGTCACGTCATTTGAAAATTCATAGGAAGTTGAATGGTCATGAGAAAAGTCCAATAGTGACAAGGGTCAAGCATCACTGTTGGTTGTATATACCCCCTCATTGTATGATAAAATGACCTTTTAAAACTTGGCTCCTCCCACATAGCCTTGAGAGTCTGTAGTATGTTCTTTGAGGTGTGAAGAGTGGCTCCAATCTCCGACCACTAGGGCTAGTGATGTATGGTGTACAAAGTTATCTGGGAAATTTTTTCTTAATTCAAAATCTTGTCTCAGGCCACCACATTTTCATGCATGCTCTGTATCTATTTGTAATACTATTCTTTAAACATTTGTAATGCATGTTTTCTTAACATGTACTAAGATAGTTGAACTACTTCCCTTATTTTAGTACTTACATTGTTGAAGATGTGTTGTATTGTTTATCACTCTTGTCTCATCCATATCAACTACTTTGTAGGACATTAGACAGACCATTCTTGTTTTGTTTGATTATAATGATTGTCATCCTCGTGTGGATTACTCTGTTGGATGATTTATGTGTTTTCTCTTGCACTTTGGTTTTAACGACTATGGTATCCATTTTGGACTATTTTGATGGATGCTAGATATACCCTTGTTGTTTCTGCATGTGTCTCTCCCTGGGTGGTACTACTACCTCTCATCTAGAGGATCAATTTTACCCTCTCCCTCACAATAAGAAAACCAAGACACAAAGTTACATTACTCACTCAGGAGGTGTACTCACCTCTCTTTATTGAAGTTACAATCATAACAATCTCATGTTATGAACAACAAGAGTTAAGGAAAATCTCTAAGATAATGGAAACTGGGCAATCATGTTGGGTGGGACTCCTACACCAAATAGTGTGAGGTCTAGTTGGGACTTCATACCCGGGAGATCCCTTGAATGCTTATGGGTCCAACACCATCAAGAGATACCTAGGTTGTCCTTTAATAACGTTCTTCCCAATGAATTTCTTAGCAACATCCTACTATAATGTTTACCGCCCTTTTTGAGTAGGCCTTCTTGTTTTAGTCTTTTTCAAAAATATATATTTTTCTTTTTCTTTAAAGAACATTTTTCTCTTACTCGGTGTTTTATTCCACCCCACTTAGCATATCTCTCCAGGTAAGTCATTAACATAATCTTTCTCTCTTATTACGTTAGTTTAATTCCTTTTATTTTTCTCCTAGGGATTTTTCTGAGACTTTTAGGGAAGGTCCATCACGTAGACATACAAAAACAACTTTTTGTAAGTTGACAAAAATTTTTCTAAACTACTCTTTCTTGAATATTTCCAATCAATTTATTTATTAATTTAAATATTAATAAATTAAATACATCATCACATAAGTCCCATTATGACTTCTATCTTGATTAAATCCAATAATAGTTGAATCTAAAAATAACAAATGTTTAAAAAAACCACTATAAGAATATTACCTAAAACAATAAAATTGTCATTTTTGAAATCAAAGTTAGAAAGTGAAAAATTGAAATTGACCAAACTTTTAGCTTCATATTAATAATTTCAAATTCAAATTAACACAATTGAAACTTAACTTTAAATATTAATATTTTAAAATCAAAATTCACACATTTTAGAATTTAGAATTATTAAATTTCTACTTTCAAAGTTCATTTTTCCATTAAAAAAAATTAAATTAAAATTTTCAAAATTCATCTTTAAAATAAAATTGATCAAAATTCATCTTTAAATAAAATTTATCTTATTATTAATAATTTAATAGAATTAGAATTACACGTTTTACTTTATATAATACTTAATCTCTTATATTTATATATGAAAACTCTATCTTAGTGTCTAGCTTATGTATATAGTTTTATTATTTTATAGTTTTTATATTATTATAAGTTGAAATTATTATTATTAGTACAACATTATTTATTCATGTTGTTGATATACGATCAAAATACAATCATATTAGTAAATGTGGTTGCACACTCTACAACCTAGTATAAAGGTAATGTGTAGATGTAATGTAACAAAGTTTGCAAACATATTTATTCATATTTAAATTGGTAAACATTTACATGTTGGTTAAAATTAATAGAGAGTTGAAGGTAAATGTTGTAGTGTCCTTACAAAGTCAAAAGTAATCAAAATAATAAAATTGGACTTAGTTATCTTGTAATTTTTCTTTTATCAATAAAATTAGGAATAACTTTTTAGATTAAAAAAAGTCATAATATACATATTACATTAAAATATATAAGTAGGAATAATAAGTTAAGGTCCATTTTACGTTATAAAATAGAATAATGATTATGTAACCATATTTAAATTTAATTAATAAGCACATAAAGCTAGAATATAACAACGTCTAATTTTTCATAGATATTATTAACTTCTAAATAGTCCTTGTTACAATACCATGAGGCAATACCATGGCTCATCAATACAACATGCCAAAAAACCATCTCTTGTCAGGACTTCTTGAAATGAGATTATTGTTACGACAGTTCTTAAGAAAATGAAGGTCTACAGCTCTTCTTACTATCTTCACTCTAAATTTTTCGAGTAAAATGATTTCACTCCATGTATCCCCTCCATATAGGGAAACGATTCTAGATTTAAGACATCTGTGGTATATATCTTCTGGAGAATCCACAGTAAAAACCATTTCCTGTCAATGTTTCAAATCTCCACATGGATCTATCATCAAGAATTCTTGAAGTGAGATTATTGTCATTCTTAAGGAAATGAAGTTCTATAGCCCTTCTTGCTATCTTCACTCTAATTTGTTCAAGCAAAATGATTTCGCTCTATGTATCCCTGAGTGAAATCATTTTACTCAAAAAATTTAAAGTGAAGATAGCAAGAAGAGCTGCAGACCTTCATTTTCTTAAGAATGACAATAATCTCACTTCAAGAAGTCCTGATGATGGATTCCAATTGGGATTTGAAATGTTGACGAAAAATGGTTTTTACTATGGACTCTCCGGAAGATATATACCAGAGATATCTTAAATCCAGAATCATTTCCCTATACCGAGGAGATACATGGAGTGAAATCATTTTACTCGAAAAATTTAGAGTGAAGATAGCAAGAAAAGCTGCAGACCTTCATTTTTTTAAAAACTGCCGTGACAATAATCTCATTTCAAGAAGTCCTGATGATGGATGCCGGTTTGGATTTGAAACGTTCACGGAAAATGGTTTTTACTGTGGATTCTCCGGAAGGTATATACCACATATGTCTTAAATCTGGAATCATTTCCCTATAGGGAGGGGTTACATGGAGTGAAATCATTTTGCTGAAAAAATTTAGAGTGAAGATAGCAAGAACGGTCGCAGACCTTCATTTTCTTATGAACTACCGTGACAATACTCTCATTTCAAAAAGTCCTAATGATGATCCCGGTTGGGAATTGAAACGTTGATGGAAAATTGTTTTTACTGTGGATTATCTCGAAGATATATACCACAGATGTCTTAAATCCAGAATCTTTTCCCTATACGGAAGGGATACATGAAGTTAAATCATTTTACTCGAAAAATTTAGAGTGAACATAGCAAGAAGCGTTGCAGACCTTCATTTTCTTAAGAATTGTTGTGACAATAATCTTATTTCAAGAAGTGTTGATGATGGATCTCAGTTGGGATTTGAAACGTTGATGGAAAATGGTTTTTATTGTGGATTCTCTGTAAGATATATACCACAGATGTCTTAAATTCATAATCATTTCCCTATTCGAAGGGGATACATGGAGTGAAATCATTTTACTCACAAAATTTAGAGTGAAGATAGCAAGAAGAGTTGCAGACCTTCGTTTTCTTAAGAACTACTATGACAATAATCTCATTTCAAAAAGTCTGGATGATGGATCCCAATTGAGATTTGAAATGTTGACGGAAAATAGGTTTTACTATGGATTCTCCGGTAACTAAGTCTAAACACTTAAATCATCTTAACTTCTAATCTATCAAGATCTAAGAAACATCAAATCTAAAAATTAACTATTTTTTATTATTAATAATTATATTTATATAAATATTAACAACCCAATGAATATATAAATTATTATATTACATTATTAATATTCATATTTAAACTATAACATAATCCACATATAATAACACCATAATTATTATTACTAATATTATTTATCTCTGTATTATATATATCAACAATTAATATTAATATATATCTATTATATATTAATATATATATATTTTTAATACTAACCTAATATTGCAAATCTAATATTATACGCTTAATATCATAAACTCAAGATTATAATCCCTACTATTAAACAATATTTTTAAACTACACTTTATAACTTCGATACTGTTATAATTCTTTCCTGACAGAGCTTTACCTTTTATAATTTCCAGATGCGCTCTAAAACTTCGCATTGACTGACTGCATAGTAATTTATTTTCCTACTTTATTATCTCAAATGTTTTATTGAAACAACGGAATTTTGATATGTTAGAACCAGGTTCCAGTAAACAATTTGGGCACTTTGGACATATCAATTTGCCGTGGCCCCTTAGTTTGTGGAATCCAACAAAATTTGGTATTATTTTACCAATGTCTCATACGACCTTGTTCTCTTTAACCCCATATATACAGTGTGGTCTAGAACGCTACAATTTTAATAAATTCATCTTCGACTTTTTGCTGTCCAGATAGGTGCACACATAAACTAGTACTGTTGTGATCTTATTTCGTTATGCCGAAATAGGATGAAAATCTCAAGGTGGAACACTATGTAGATAATGACAATTTTATGTGGGAATGTATAATAAGAATTTTTGTATTTTAACCACGTATCTGAGATTTAATATGAATTATACAGAAATAAAATAAAAATTGTATGAACCTAAAAAAAACGCTATCCCACTTCTCCGTTTTCTAAGGCCATAAGTTCAGGATCCATGTCAGTCACACTTTCCTGTGTTGGCCAAAACCCTGGTCTTCGAAGGTCTATCTTCTTGACCTTGTGAGCACAAATATATATATATATAACTAAGAGAACTTAGAATCTCTGATATTGTTAAAGATGTAACGAAAAATACATCAACAGATAGTGCAGGTATTGGCATTATAGTCGTCCGCAACAACAGGCCATGGTTCATGCACATACACATAATTTGGAACCTCCGGCAGCTTTTCTTTCTTATCGCCTTCTGGCTTTTTCTCTTCTTTTGCAGGGCCCACGCTGAGCAGCTCTGTGACTCCAAATTTCCTCAGTTTTATTGTGAGATAGACAGGATCTGCTTCCCCAATCACAGTTATCTTCCGGTCCTTCATATTCACTGCAACAGACTCTACCCCTGCAATCAAATATCCGACCATCATGTATCACTAAAAAATCCCCAATTAACCTCCAATGATTTATTGAATGATGTTTACCTTGAACTCCAGCAATCGTCCGCATAGCTCTTATCTTGCTTTTCTCATCGTCAATCGCCACTTTCAGCTCAATTTTCTGCAAATAGAAAAACACAAGCATCATCAGCATCCGTCAACAAATTTAAGAATTCATAACATACAGAATCTCAAAACGATTGATTCTTCTTTAAAACAGCAAAGGGTACTGACATACCTTAATGTTTGACATCCTGCCAGGAAGCAGAATACAATACAAATTCGTATTGGGAGCCTCGTATTTCGTCCTAAGCAAAGCCCTCGAAGAGTTACAGACTCACAGGTACGCCTTGTTTTGTAGGTTCAATAAATATATATAGTAGAATTGCTGCCCCAATTTCGTGGAAACCTTCAATTTGTGGGCGGCTACGCGAACCAATAATGGATGGTATACTTCTCCTCCGAAGTCAGACTAACAGATATAATTGATCCAAATTTTTACCAGATTTAAGATTCAAATGCTGTAATGAAAAATCACAGTGAAACTTGACTGCGAGATCCTACTAAGTAGTCATCGAAAAGAGGGTTCTTCCACTCTTTTAACTATTTCTTAATGTAAGTATGACCGGTTTTAATAAATATATTTGTCGTGACTGCCCATTATTTAGCGTGGCCAATACCATGATCAGATCGTGACAGTTCCAGAGAACCATTCAGTAAATAACACGTTAGTGAAAAATCTCTTTCACGCTTTAAAGGTCACTCTTGTCCACAAAAACCTAAATTTGTCCCGAGTGAACTATCAGATGGATACTTTGACCTACTGGATTCCATTTGAAATATTGGAGAAGACCAAATATGTTCACAGGACTGTTATGATTTTGTCTCTTTGGCTCTCGTAACCGGATGAGAACAGGTTTCGTCGTCACAAAGAGATATTTCCTGGCATATGGAAAATTCTATTGTTAATTAATTTACGTTCACATAAAATTGCAGATACCAGATATGTAAACCAGCGGTCCTTTTCCCAGTCTCAGCTTGATTAGAACTAGTCCAATCCTATAAAATTAAAATTAATAATATTTTACATTTTAATTTATTTAAATTATATTTTTGAAAAGTATTAAGGAAGCATTTGAAATTCATTATCACTCTGTGTATTTAAAAAATTACAAAATCTGATTTTGGGAAAAATGTTATGAAAATTAGATGAAATGTGTGTATTAGATGGAGTTGTGTAATGCTTGGATTACTAAGCTCATGAGAATTTGTTATTTATTTTTAGCAATGTTTATTTGTTAAGTCAAACAAACACTTAACATCCATGAATGACTTAACATTGTACCCATATCCCCATTCCCTCTTAATATTAATCACCATAAAAAGATAACATTTATTTTCTAAATTAGGTTTGATCACTTTCTTATAACATTTTAGTTTGTATTCCTTCTAACTCCTTATTACCCCACAATTTCTTCTTAAATTTTGAAGTATTAATATTTTTAATGTTATCTTCATTGTCCAGACCTTCTCCTTATCCCCACTAGTGTAAACAAGACTAGGCATCCCACTTGAGTACAAAGTGGAGGTATTGACTAGAGATAGAAGCATTTTTTCAAAACCTTTTGGATTGAGTGTTGTTTAATTATACCTAGTCATAGCTATGGTTTGAATGAAGAAAATGATTACTTCAATATAAACCTCACATATATATAAAATAGTAGGAATCTCAAAAAGATTTTCTTTTTAGATATGTATAAAATAGTAGGAATCTCAAAAAGATTTTCTTTTTATCCCATATCTAAAGATCGATTAATTTACAATTATTTTCAACTCCATAGTAACATTTATCATCTATTTGTTGTTTATTGTGTTCTCAACATTATAATTTTAATTAAATTTATAATAAATATGGATTTTAAGATAGTTATATTAAATATCCTCCAAATATTTACTATTATATATAAAAATATTATACATATAGTTTTAAATGAATTTACAAATATAAATAATAAGAAATTATAAAAATATTAAAAATAATAAAAATTCTATAAGCATAAAAATTAAATAAATTTATAATAATTAATTAACTTAAAAAATTAAACTATGAGAATCAATAAATTTTAATCTACTTTAATATAACTAAATTATAATATTCTAATTAGGAATGCTCATGAAATAAATATATTAAATTTGTAAAAGAATCCAGATTCAAATCTTTTACTTACCTTCATATTTTTATATTTAACTTTTATAAGATTAACAGTAATATCTTAAAAATTAAGAGTATTATAATAAATATTATGCAATATAAATTAAGATTTCTAAGTTTTCAATTTTTTTCATTATTTTTTAAATATTTGATATCGAACATTAATTTTAATAGTTGTGGAAATAATTTTTGGTAAAAAATTGATGTCACTTCTTATTATTTTTTGTTTTTTGTTGAAGCAAGAGTCGAATCTTCTATTTCATTAATTGTAAAATAAAATACATAAAATACAACATTCCATAAGGAGCTATGGACCAAGGAGTAAACCAATCTCAATCTATTAAGAGGCCAAAGGAAAAAGCCCCGACCCCTACAAACAAAACCTCAAAACTCTCAAAAGAAAAACAATGTTGAAGCCAGCTAACGAGGAAAAAATATCGAACCCAAAGAGGAACAAATGTACCAATCTATAAGGATTTCATGTCCAAATAACGCACAAACTCTTGAACCTATAGAACATACAAAATACGATGAATCCCATCAAGAACATTTTTGCATCTCGCCAAGAATAAAATGGCTTTATGCCTCCCGTCGTCTTCCTGACTTGCATCTTTAATCTCAATCGTCAAACCTACTTGCCTGATCCAATGGCGGTGGCCGATATCGTAGTACTTACAGGGACGTCGCTTACCAACATGGACCTACCAACATGCACTATCGATCCGACCATAGATCTGCCTTGCTTAATCCGACGGCTGAGGATCATATTGCATGAGTCAACATCACCAAACAATAGCACGTGATGAGGGTGGTATTCTATCCGACCCCTATGCCACGTGTAGCACATTGGATGGAATTGCTGCCGTTTCGGAAAAACCATTTCTTGCTTGCAAGGCCTGCAATCACCGAAAAACCGCCCAAGACGCGGTATTGCGATCAAAGAAGGAAAACCCAGGGTTTTGAGGCTACCGAGAGTTCCTAGATTTTGGCCTCTTGCTACATCTATTCTACCTGAACAAATGTAAGATGTAACTCCTGCCATCGTGCCGACCATCCAAAAAATAGAGTCTTCCGGGTTGCTACCTCCTGAGGCCTCTATGAAAGTACTTACCTAGGTTGGGAAGGCCGACAATGGCCTGCAACCCACTAAAGACCAGACTATGAAAAAACCTTCGATCATAAATAAACTAAGTCATCTGGACCCCACCTCCATGGCTCTGTTCCGAAACACTATCCTATCTTCATCTACCTCCTCATAACAATTCGCCTTTAATCTGTTCTGAGGAAACTCATGCCAACACATCGCAACCCTATTTTCTGTACATATCACTCCTTGATTGGCAAGAAGATCCACCAATTTATTGGTCGTTCTTTGCACATGTTTAAAACTTACTGCTCGAAGGCACTGGAGGTGAAGTTGAATCCATTGAAAGACCTGGATCAACCTCCAATTTCTTGAGGCTTTTTCTGACTTCGTACCACAGCTAATTCTCTTGACCGAGTTAATGATTAACTTTGAATCAGCTTCAACAATCAAAATTTGGCAATTATCGTGTTCTAGGAAATCTAAACATTGCTCCATAGCCATTAATTTCACCATATTGATGGTGGCTATTCCTAAATGGAGATAGAATATGAAAATAATACTTTCGTTCTCATCCCTTAACACCCGTCCATAACCAGCAGTGCCCGGGTTGCCTTTTGAAACCCCATCAATGTTGTATTTCAAAAAACCCTCACGAGGAGGATGCCAGAAATCTTGCTTAGACTCCATTGTTATTACCTTCCTATCGAGGACGTGAGGAATAAGTCCTTGCAAACCCAGCTGACTAAGAATCCTCAATTCTGCTACTAAAGGTGGGTTCTTAGGGAGATTTCGCACTATAGTTCCAACCATTTCCTTAAGTTGTTTTAAGATCTTCTCATAAAGGAATTGGGATGGATTCTTTTCATCCTTGAAGATTCTATTGTTCCTTTCTTTCTAGACATTCCATATAATGAAGCTAGGTGTAAGAGCCCATACTAAGCGAAGAAATTCATAATCTGAACAGTTTCTTCTCCAGTTGTTTACGGTGTTGATAATACTCCCTTCGTCCCTATCAATCTGTTTGAAAATGGTGGCAAAATAATCGCACAACCTGGAGGTAAAAATGAAATTGTTGAGAAGGTGCTCCATTATTTCCTCTAGGGCTTCATAGAGTTGACATTTGGAAGGCCCCAGGACACCCCTCTTCCAAATGTTATCCCAGGTCAAAATTTTCCTATGCTGAACCATCCACATGAAGAGTTTAATTTTCATCCAGCCTTGATGCCTCCATAGGTCTTGCCAAATCCTATCCGGAACATGGGAATCCAGTTGAAGGAGTATGCATTTTGCCTCATTAAGATTAAAGGTAACCTCATTATTGTTGACCCATCTCAGATGGTCATGCCCCCTTGACACTAAAATCTTCCTTTGTTCTAACATTTTCATTAGTGCCTCTGCTTTAGCTTTCAGGGGGCTATCATCCCTAAAATCAAAGTTCCTCCAGGTTCTCCATTTTCCTAAACTGTTGGTTTGGTCCAAAAAATCTTTTACCCTAGATAACCCTTTAGTATCTATCTCTTCCTTGAGGTCCCCCACGTCCTCTTTTAACAATATAGGTTCTTGTTGCCATTTATACTCCCAGAATAAAGCTAAGTCTCCCTCTCTGATTTCCCATAAGTTATTTTCTTGTACTAAGCCCCTGTTCTTCCAGGCCTTATTCCAAATGTGTGAGCCCTTTACATTTCCATAAATTCTTATGTGATCATTATTTTTCCAAGTGCTGGCATATCTTTCTTTCCAAATAATAGCCCATTGAGCGTCTCGATCTTTTACCCAGCGCCATGACCCATCTAACCCAATTGCGATCAAACCCAAAAGCAATAAGAAATTTCCTGATATAGGTCCAATTTAGCTTATCATAAGCTTTGGCTATGCCCAATTGCATGATAATTCCAGCCTTCCTATTTCTAGTCAGAGAGTGCACCACCTCATGTGCTTGAATGATATTATTGAGAATTTGTCTACCTTCCACATATCCAGATTGTTCCATAGAAACTAGGGTAGGAATAAGATGTTTCAGTCTATTGGCCACAACCTTGGATATTATCTTGGAAACCACATTGAATAAAGCTCTGGGTTTGAACCTATCAATAGTTTGAGCCAAATCCTGTTTAGGGATCAAGGAGATAAAGGAGGTATTTAGTGCCTTCAAAATAGTTATATTCATCTTGGAATATTCTACTACATTCAGAATATCCTATTTGACTATATTCCAGCAAGGTTTAAAGAAATCTACATTGAAACCATTCAGGCCTGGTGCCTTACTATTCTGCATTTCTTTGAGGACCTCACTAACCTCCTCTTCAATCACTAGCCTATTAAGGTTGAAATTGTCCTCTCTAGACACTAGTTTAGGTATATGTCTTGTTAAGTACCTGATGTAATGTTCTCTATCTGAACAGGTTTCCTTTGCTATACCTCAAAAGTTCTGAAAAGAAAAGCTTCAATTTCTTCATGAGAATTGAGAAGATTACCTCCCTCGTCCTTGATCGAAGAAATCCTGTTATGAGCTCTATTTGCCATAGTGGATCTATGGAAAAATATAGTGTTATGTTCTTTTTCTTTTAGACATTGAACTCTAGATTTTTGTGTCCAAAATATGTTTACATAAATTCTCCGAGTCTTCATGAAATTTGGTGACTTGATCACTTTTGACTTTATCAAAGCCGTCCGTGATAAGGGCTTAGTTGAGTTCCTGAATTTTACCTTCAACAGATTCTTTTGCTTCAAAAATATTGCCATATTCATTCTTGTTCCAATTTTTGAGCCTGAGCTTGATGTGTTATAATCTTTTTTGAAGAAGGTACATTCTTGTGCCCTAAATATTCAAATCTTCTGACCAATAGTTGGAAATGTTGTTGATGAAATCTCGGTGGGAGAGCCAGATATTCTCAAATCTAAAAGGTCTATTCCTGGGGGTACCAATGCCTTGAACCTCCAGTTGAACCGGCCATTGATCTGAGCCTCCAAAGGGGAGAAGTCTTACTACCATTTCCTTGTCAATGAGCATAAGGTCCTCTGAGATTATGAATCTGTCTAAGTTTGAGGCCACTTGAGACTCTCCTACTCTTTTATTGTTCCAAGTCAAGAGACCATTACTCGTTAAAGTGTCCACTAGCTTCATATTATCTATAAAAGTTTCAAATTCCAAAGAGCCTTTACTTAGAATTCTAGTTCCCCCTTTTTTCTCCGAAAGTGATTTGATCATGTTGAAATCACCCCCCAAGATCCATGGTATTCTTGCATGCCTATCTCTGAGATCATCGAGAGAATATAGAAACTTGAGTTTTCCATCTATTCTTTGTGGGCCATACACATTCGTGACCAGGTAGGTTTTCTTGTCTCCCACAGGTTGAATGACCACTGATAAATAATCCCTAGATGCCTCAACATCTATTATGCCATTTTTTTGGGGGTTACAAAGAGTGAGTATGCCTCCTGTTGTATTCTCTGCCTTGACTTCCAGAAACTCAAATCGATTGAGCTATTCGCTATGAATTTGTTTTATTTTTTGAATGGAACATCTAGTTTCATGGATGAAGATCACATCTGGAGTTGTTTGTTTCATTCTTTTATTAAGTAAACTTTGTTTTCTTTTACTAACTAGACCCCTAATATTCCAGGAAGTGAACTTCATTATTAAATATTTGTAAAGAAGTATCTAGTTAGGTCTTTCATCTTACTTGAATCTATCATTAGCTTTCCACATTCCATCAATAGCTCGTTCTTATTTTTCTTGCCTCTTTTCTTTCCTGGGTTTCTGGGTGCTAATCCTGGTGTGGTTTTCATAGTTTTCAAACCTTTGTTGCCCTGCCCTTCATTGTTTCTTTGCTTCTCCAGCCCTTTGGTCTGAGTTTTACATATAAACAGCTGCTAAACTCTATTGAACTCCTCTGGAGGTAACGAGTCTACCCCCACCCTGGTTCCTTGTTTCAACAATCCTTCCAGATCTAGGTTCTCTTTATCAAGAATCTCCTGTAGTTTGTGGTCCTCTATTTCCATCTCACTTTGGGTCATTTCCTGGTCCATCTCCAGTTCTGTATCAATCATCATAATTTCTTTTTGTTTATTAATATCTTGTGTATGTTCACCATCTTATTCATTCTCCTCCTCCATTGGACATCCTCTCTTTGCCTGATCTACTTTTGTTATCACTTCCTCTTCTTCTAGTACTTGGAACATGTTCTGACTGCCCTGTTGCCCTTATTTTTTATTTAGCTTTGGCCCCCTTTTGCCTCCTTTTCCTTTATTTACCACTTTGTGAAAGCTTTCAGTATCTTTCATTGTGCTAGCTTTACTCTTGTTCTCTATTTTACTGAGAGGGTAGACTCTAAATAGGTGCCCATGCTGATGGCATTTGCGACATCCGAATGGAACATGCTCATAATATACTGTTTGCACCCATTCTTCATCAAACATTTCCAAGATAACCTCATCCAGTACAACTCCAGAGAGATCCATCTCCACACATATTCTTGCAAATGAAGTATATTTTCCCCTTCTAGTGGCCTTAGAAGCTTTGACAAAACACCCTAGCTTATTTCCTATGGCAGATAAGGATTCTGTTTGCAAGTAATCAAAAGGTAGAGATTAGAGTCTCACCCAAACCAGGACCGAGGTAAAAGTCTGATGCTTCAGGACAAAATTCATAATCCAAGGTCGCATATAAAGGCCTACTGTTGCATAAAAGTAGGGCCCTCCTTCAAACACTCTGTCCTTATCTTCAATATTTACAAAGACCATAGTGAAGAATCCCTTTGACCCAAGATGTAGATCTATGCTTCTTTTTGGTTTCTAGTGGTATTTAATCCATGCTTGTAAAGCTTTTTTAGTGGGCCATAAGCCCATGAATTTACAAATGATTGCATATGTCTGCATGTGGTCCCTGTGCGCCTGCAGAGTAGGATCATTTAAAACTACTTTGGGTGTGATCGCAGCTTTGCTTTTACATGATCCCTTGTGTGCTTTGTCTTTTGTTCCCTATTCCTTGTCTTCTTCCTCATTTTCTTTAGTGCTATTATTCTCCCATGATTTAGGACCATCTTGCTCCTCTTCGCTGTTCCTTTTCTTTCCTTCTGAAGGACCTCTATCATTTTCTATTGGTTTTTTACCTTTGTTGGTCACAACCTGCTTGTAGGAGGGAGTGGAGCTACCTCCTTTGCGTCCTTCCATGGAGAACAACCTCTACAAAAGCTTGTAACCCTAGCTATTCACGCGCGATTTTCCCCGTTCTACTTGATTTTTTGTCACTTTATATTATTAATATAAAGACATTTTCTTTTAAATAAATTTTTGATGTATGCCATATTAGAATTTATATATAAATTAATTTAGTCTTTTATAAGGCACAATTTGTTAATATTGCTAGTAAATACTTTAGATGCCAAATAGGTGGTATTATTATTTCAAATTATTATTTTGTATATTATTTATATTACTAATCTAGATTATTATTGTTTTTTATATAATGTATAGTTTGTTTATATTGTTGTATTTTGTTAACAAGTTAAATTTAATGTTTTCAAAGTTAATATATTATTATTATTATGGAGAAAAAGAAAAAAAAACTATGTTAAGGATGATTTTAAATATATTATTATTGTTATTATTATAGAAAATTGTGTTTTTTTAATTATATAATTTATATAGCATTGAGAAAAAAATTATTATTGATTTGTTGAATTTAAACGTATGTGATCCATAAGTTTTAATGAGAAGATATTATTAATTTTCTATATCAATAATAAATTGAAATTATATATATATATATATATATTAATATAAATATATATAATATGATTTAATACATTAATAATATATAAACATATAATTATTATATTTTAGATCAAATGAAATCCAATAAAAGTGTTTTGCTTAGGATTAAAATAGGTAAAAAAACTTAAATTGATTTCAATTTTAAATATTAAAAGTCTAAAAAATTAAAATAAAATAAAAATTTCAGTATATTATTTAAAAATTACATAAAAACTCTATACAAATTAAAAAAAACTCTAAAATAATAATATTATATAGAATTAATTTTATTTTACCTAATTTTTTTATAAGTTAATTTTTAGTCATACACTTTTCTCTGGTACTTTAAAGAGCACAGGACAAAATTTTAACATTGTGAAGGATTAAAATGAGAATAATCTCATGCGAAATAAACTCTACCTCCAATGTCTTTCTCAGGATAAAACACTTAAACTCCGAAGAAAACTTGTCTATAACATAATTAGGTAATAACTCTATTGAGAAAAAAATATGATTAGCTATAGAATGATCAGGATAAATAGTCCACAAATTAAATTGTATATTTCAAAATTTTGAGCAACTAAAAAAATCTCATTATCCCAACAAAAAAAATCAACGACTTGGAGTGACGATATTCCTTTGAGGTAAGCAATTTGTCCTTCTGTACTTCTTGTTTTTTCTTTGGGAAAGCATGTCCATGACGGAAGGGGCACCCAGGGCGGCCACCCCTTTGCTTTAGACAAGACACAGTCAGAATCGTTGAGTTTAATTGGAGAGCTTTCCCAGACGTTGCTTACCAACTCGCGGTTGCATGTAGTAACTTGTCGATTGTTTCCGAAGTAAGGTTAACTAAGGTTAACTTATGTTCTTAAACAAATCCCAGGATTTTATTGTTACTTACTTTAATGTTGTGTTACCCAGGACAAGAAGAGAAATTGATAGTCTGGAAACTCTAAGTTGGGGTTGAGACGATATCAATGGGATTCTAAAATTGAATGAGTATCTATTTAGGTTGTTTACCCTCGTAACACTAGAGGACGGAAGAGACAATATTTAAACAGTGGTATAATATTAACAAATGATAAATGTAACAATCATGTATATCAAAAACTTGTCATTTATTGTATTGATGGATAAACAATGGACAATTGGGCGAAAATAATTAAGAGTTCAATGATCATTAAAATGTTAAAATTAAAAAAAAATCGAAATATCTACAAAATTATGATTTTTTATTTATTTGTATTTCATCTATTTATTTGTATTCCATCAAAATTCTAGTGGTTTTCGAATGTCTATCTTTCTTGTGAAACACAAATAATATTAAAAAATATGTTAAATAATATGCACGCAATATACAATTTCTAGACATTAATAATCAGAATCATGGTTATTTATAAACATTAAAGCTCAATACAACACAGGGTCTTAAAACCATCCGCCCTAATCTCTCTCATTTTATCGACAACCCCTTCTAACATTACATAAACACTTGGTGTAATGCCAATCGTTGGTGATTAATAATTAATATTAAAAAACCACTTACTTAACATGGATAAAACAAAGCACTTGATTGTAATTCATATATACATATATGACCATTCTCATTATGAGCTTTTTACAATTTCGTTTTCATAATTGCCATGTTTTGGAAATAAGAAATTAAATGGTGTTTTTAAGATAAAAAAATATTGTACTTAAATTATTATAATTGCAAATACATTATAAGTTTCATAATTCATATATATATTTGATTTTAAGATATAATAGTTTCGGAATATTTTTTTAATACTTTTGAAACACGTAAATTGTATTCTAAAGGAATTTAAATAATATTTTTTTTAAAGATTTAATAAATATTAATTGTTTTGTTATTTATCAATTATTAAATACTAAAGTAAAGTAAATTATATAAACTTTATTTTTTTAATTTTTTTTACAAATCATCCACGCTAATTTTCTTATTTATAAATTATAGAATGTGATGACTTCTAGTAATTTTGGATGTGACTTACTAAGCATTGTAGTTAAATAATTTGGTTTTGAAGTTATCAACAAGTATGGCTAAAGATAAGGATACTATTGGTAAAAGAAACATGTGTTGATTTTATTTATAATATAACATGGTTATTTATTTTGTTAACTATGGTTGAAGAGCAATGCTAGAGTAAGCATACCTCATGCAATTGAATATTTATGAGTAGTTGTCAATTCATATTCTTCCGGGAAGGAAAACCTCCAAAGAAAGGATCAAGAGGGTATGATGAACTTGAGGCAAGGAGGAGGAAAGAAAGGACAGAGGTAGAGATGAATCAAAAAGTTGGTTGGCAAGTATAGTTTGATCTGGAGTTGTGGCTCAGACCGCGAATCTATTGCTAAGTTTGGTAGTGACCAGATAGCTTAAAATAAACTATAACAGATTGAGTTCAAAAACTGGTTGGGGATAGCTGGCTTGGGGGAGAGGTGCAGCGAGACAACTGACTTCATGGTGAGTAGGAGCATTGCTCATCCTGGTAACTCGTAGAATCACAGAAAGGAAAAATAAGTAATTGTGAAATTTTGAAATAATATGTATATGCAAATATAAATAAAGGAATTTAGCAATTCTATTTTCTTGCATAACGTTGTAAGTATTGTATTTTGTTGTTTGTTGTGAGTTAGTGAACTATAGGAATATACATATAATGCCTTAAATTCTTCATAATTGATAAAATAAAAACAAAGGAGAAAGTAAAACTCGACCCTAGGGGGGTGTGTAGGAATTTACAGGGTAAGTTCCTCAGACAGAACACCAAAAGGACACCGCTCACAAACAGATCACAGATCAATACACCAGTATTTTGACGTGGTTAAAACCCTCAGAGAGGGAAACAGTCAACGGCCTGCGCCAACGTGGCTACTACAGGCAATTTATTAATAAAGAATGAAAATTTACATAAGCTTCTCTCATGCACGGTTAACCTACAAATGACCCTCCTGCGCTTTAAATAGAATTCATGGACCAATCGGGTGTCAAGCCACGGATCAAGTGTCGGTAATACCGAGGAGAGAATGAACCGTCGGATCACTACATATCGTGACCGTCGGATTGTAGGTTACAAATGTACATAGTAAAGAAACACACTTTACCTAACTCTATACTAGACCAAGTTATACTTAACTATTCCTACGTGTCGGAATATCCTAACATCCCCCCTTAAGAACAACTTGGGATAGGATTGAAGGATTTACAAATATGACACAATAGGAGAAGGAAGGAGGCGCTAGAGCCTATCCCCCCTTAGTGACAACTTCCTGAACTCTAACAATCGAAGTTTAGTAAACTTCGCCTCTGTGAGAGCCTTTGTAAAGATGTCTGCAACTTGATCATCTGTTGAACAATATTGCACTTCAAGAACATGGTCATGAATGAGCTTTCTGATGAAGTGCATGTGTAGTTCAAGTGTTTGCTACGCTGATGCTGGACTGGATCTTTGCATAGTTGAATGGCACTTTGATTAGTCATTTATCCAGCGCTGCAATGCCCATTGTTTCTCTACACCAAGAGAACTTCTCAGAGCTCATAGATTTTGTCAATGCATCTGCAGTATTCTTCAAAGTGTCCACCTTTGCCAGCAACACCTTTTTGTCTTCTACCATATCCCTCACAAAGTGATACTGAACATCAATGTGCTTTGTCTTTGAA